>VZRE01006428.1:355591-450729 GCA_013396775.1 Cephalopterus ornatus | reverse complement strand
CCCCGCTCCTCCCCGCACCCCCCGAGGCGCCGCCGCGCCCACCCCGGAGGCGGTGGTTCCCCTCCGACCGGCCTTACAGGGGGAAGCTGGATTTTCCTTTGCGGCAGGAGCCTCCTGACAATTGTTTAAATCGAAACTATCCGTATACTGTGAGGGTGGTCAATTGCCGCTGGCATGGGTTTGCCCAGAGAGTTTGTGGTGTCTCCGCCCCTGGAGATATTCAAAAGCTGGTGACATCACCATCCCTGGGAGTGTTCCAGGCCAGGGTAGATGGGGTCCTGAGTGACCTGATCTAGTCAGTGGCATCCATGCCCATGGCAGGGGGTTTGGAACTCGATGATCTTAAAAGTCCCTTCCAACCCAAATCATTCTATGATTCTATGACATGGCCCTGAATGACCTGTTCTAGCTGATCGTGCTTTGACGTGCAGGTTGGACCAGACCACCACCAGAGGCACCTTAGAGCCTCAGCCGTTCCGTGATTCTGTGGTCTCTAACCATGTGAAAATGAATCACAGAATGCCAGAATCAATTACGTTGATAAAGACTTCTGAGATCATAGAGTCCAAGCTATGATGGAACACCACCATGCCAAATAAATATACCATAGCACTGAGTGCCGTGCCCAGTCTTTCCTTAAACCACTCCAGGGACAGTGACTCCACCACCTCCCTGGGCAATCCATTCCAATGTCTATTCACCCCTTCTGTGAAGAAATTTCCTCCTAGTGTCCAACGTAAACCTCCACTGGCGCAGCTTAAGACTGTGGTTTCTTATCCTGTCACTAGTTACATGGGAGAAGAGGCCACCCCCCTCATATACAACTTCCTTTCCAGTAGGTCCTGAATGACATATTCTAACTGATGCCACTCGGAGATGCAGGGCTGGACCAGACCACCGCCAGAGTGGCTCCACCTTGGAGACTCTACCATTCTGTGATACTGTGGTCTATAACCATATGGAAATGAAAATACAGTATAAAAGATTTAAAGGAGCGGTTTCAAGTATCAGGTCTAGAGCAGGTAGCACCTGAGAGTGTGCTGAGAGCTGAGGCAGCCTGGGCATGGGGATGCCTGCTGTCCCTGTTAGGGCCAGATTTACACAGATGTTGCATATTGAGTAGTGCAGGCAGGGTAGTGGCACCTGTAGTGAGTTAGAAACTGAACTTGCATATAAGCCACTGGGTCAGAGGAGCCACACAAAACAGCTTTAGGCAACAGATGCATATGTTTGTGTGCAGTAGGTCCCCTATACAGTCAGTGGATAGAAGCTTGTCTTCCAGGGCAAGTCAAAACAGTGGGATGAGTTGGTCTATAGAAAAGCCTGGGAAATTTCAGGAAAACATTCTTTTTCCTCATTTACATGACTGTATACCTAAAGCACTTTGGAAAATTTGGTCGTAGGAGATGACTGGAATCTGGAGGGAAGATTTCCTTCTCCCTTCTTGAGTAACGTACTCAGTAATCACGCATGGTGCCATCTTTCATTCCCATCAACCTCAGTCCTTGTCCTAAGCCCTGTGTCACTTTGTTGGATGATTCAAGATTATTCATTCATATTTCTGGTGCCCCTCCTGCTTTCTAACAAGGATTAAAAATGGGTATTGCCTTGCTGCTGATCACTGTCTTCCAGTTTTATCCACTGATTTCTTATGTGACAGTGTAATAAATACTTTCCTCTGATCTGGACTGAGTATATTTGGTGTGTTTTATCTTCTGTCACTCGTCCATTTAGAACAGTTGCAATAAAAATGCAAAAGCTTTTCTTCAAATGTTTTAACATTTGTTTCAGAAATAGGGAAGACAAGCTTTTCAATTGAATATTTTAATTTAGGACTTCTGAGAGCTCTGTTTATTCACTTAGTTAATTTGTGGATGATTTCCGTTCCAATTAAAACACATTATAAGCAAGCTAATGTTTGTATCCTGTACTGCCAGTTTGTCGCTTTTAGTGAGATGGTGCTGTTGTCATTAGGGCAAATGGCATTGACATGGATTTCATCCTGTAGCACAACAGAACAGTTGTAATTTAGAGGAAAATCTCTGTTTAGGCATTGTGAAGATTAACAGATGCAACAATTAGTGACAGGTCATAGCTAAAGAGCTCTTGTACCACTGCCTTGCTACTTATTTCTGTGTCTCTGATACAGATGATGTTTGCTGACCCTCAAGCTAGCACAGAACAGCCTAGTGCTGGAACAGGAAGCTAAGGTTGGACTGTGCTAGCTTTGGATCTGAGCTAGGATCCCTGTCTGACGCTGTGACTGCCATGGTGATGTACAAAGATACTCTGACCTAGCTCAGGTAACACAATGTGACTTTGCATAATATTGGCATATCCTGAGGCATCAGGTGTGAGATCTAGTGCTGTTTTCTGTCTTGGGCGTAGTTTGGAAGTTACTCACTCTTCAGGCAGTCTGTGACCTGCTGGATCCAGGAGGTTTGGATAAGTCCTGGCAAATGTACTTCTTTCCTTCACATATCTGTGACTGACGATATGCAGGAACTACTCCTCCGGGGCCATGTCCCAGCCATGTCCTGAGTGGCAAGTCTGCTTCCAGGACCATGGGCTGTGCCATGGGTAGAAACCCTCTTCATAAAGCAGAGATATGAAAAACATCACCCGCTCCAGTGATTTCCTGAACAGTAGGAGCATCAGGCTTTGGGATGCATCCTGAGTTACCCAGCAAGTGAATATGGAGCTATCCACAGAAACAAAACAGACCTGTTCAAATAGAAAAAAAAAATCCTGAAATAGCACATTGACATACCCTGCACCTGGGGCCCTACCATCTAGCAGGCCTCCCTTCAGGAAATCCAACAGGGTCGCATGCTTCTCTTCTTCCTTTCTAGGCACCCCCTATTTTAATCTCTTTGTTTCAACTCCTAAGCTTTAATCCATCTAACCAGAACCAACCTGAAGAAGCCCCTAGTCGAATCACAGTCCTCATTACCTGGTGTAATTTTTCCTTTGGATATTATTTTCCCTCATACATAGTCTCACGGTAAATAAAAATTAAGCAAGTTCATGTTCTAGTAACAACTCTTGCAGATAGTGATGGTTTGCTGCACAAAGGAAGTGTGAAAAATGCAAATATATGACAACAGGCTCTGTGCATTTTTGAAATGGCTTTTGTTAGAATTTTATTTCAGGAGACTTCAGCTTCACATTGATTTAATCTTCTGTGTTACATGAATGTCATTTAGACACTCATGTAATGAACCAAACTCTGCCCACGCATAAAACTGTGCAGTTATTACTGACCTTTCAGAATCTTTGAACTGGTATACCCTAGGCACTGCACAACCCATTTAACCTTATTTTTCTTAAACTTTCTTTTTTTCCCCCCATCCATTGGTGAATTAGGTGTTAGAAGTCTTCACTCATTTTTTTCTGAATTGCTAGGTAAACTGAAAACAATTAGGATCATAACTAGAGTAGGGGTTATGTAGAGAATGTTTTGGGTTTATTCTAAATTAGTCTTTGTCCATTTCCAAAGGAAAGAGAGAAAACAGAGCATAAAAAACACTTGCCAGTATATATCAATTTAATAGAAAATGAGTCTTGTCACACAGATATGATATTATTACAATGGGAAGATATATTTTATTCCCCACAAATGAAGCAGATTTTTGAAAGCCACTTGTCTTATCATGTATCATTATAACAGAAGTGCCAATTTTCATTAAAATACTTGTGAAGGGGCTTAAAACTTGTTTTCCTACAATCTCTTAAAACACTAGCTCCCAACAGAGCCTGTGCCAGACTTGCGGTTATTCAATAACCCACAGAACTGCTGGCAAAGAATGGACATGTTATAAAGATAGATGGATGTAATGGTAAACAAAGAAGGCAGAGCATTCAGAAGGCAGGCTTGATACAGTTCAGGCCACTGTATTTTAAAAAGGTACTAAAAAATGAGAGAGAATGCAGGAAAGAGTCACAGAAATTATTCTGAAGAATTGAGAAAATGTCTCATAGTGAAGGATTTATAGAAGTTACTCTGTTCGGTTAGTGTAGAAGAAGATCAAGAGATACATGGACTAGAGCATACTTTCACCAGGATTTTGAAGGGCTCTTGAATCTTACAGAAAGAGGTGTAATGTCTGGAAGCTGAAGTTAGAGAAGTTCAGATTCAAAATTAGCTCAAATCTTTAATAGCAAGATAATTAGCCACTGGAACAATGCATTCAGGGCAAGTAATGGTTCCATTTCCTCTGAATACCTTCTTGGAAGACACTTTTATTAAAAATAAATTCTATAGGCACATTCCAGGATAAAAACCTTACCCAAAATTAGTAATTTAAGTAGTAATTAGCAATTTAATTTTTTCCTTTTTGCAGGCTCTTATGGCGAGGAGAATTTCTTATAACTCACAGTTTGTTCTCTTCAGATAAAAGAACATGATACTCTGATGGTCTTAGATGTTTGAAAAGAAACCCTTTTCCCTTGGGTGCCAAATGCTTTCAGTAGTCTAGGCTGCTTTGAGGAGTTGTCCTCTCCTAGTGGGCTCCTTGCTTTCATGTCTGATAAATGGCTGAGTGTTCACATCTTCAGAATTGTATGTCTTGGGGACATGTTTCCCTGCATACAAATCTCATACTTTTCTTGATAGCTACTGTGTCTCTTTACTGCTTTCTTTAACACATCATACTGTTTTTCTTTTACTTCTGCACATGTACTTCAAATGACTCTTTTTTTTTTTTTTTCCTGGCTGGATTAATCTAGAACTGAGGACAGTATGCTTTGTTTTGACTGTCATAGAGCTTTTGATTATTCTTCTATTACATGTACGTCAAGTGCTTTCGTGACAGTCCTCACTTAACTGGGAATAAAGCATGAGATGAATGTGAGAGGCACGGAGCTTCTTTAGAGCCCCACAAAGTACTTGAAGTTCTTCAGAAGACCACAGAGGACATCAGCAGTCTGCTCACTTGTCAGGGAACAGAAAACAAGACAAGTGTAATAACGGTATTAAAAAGTGTATGTTGTCCTGTGAAAAGTTTGTGCTACAAACCATTGTATTGACCATGCTTAATAAAAAGGCTGGCTTGCAGCTATATTTGGTTGCTCTGGTTGCCGGCAAAGTAATATCCCACAGTTGTAAATGATTCGAGGCACATTGATTATTCTACTTATTTTATAATGAGATAATGGGCACCATGGCTCTTAAAAGCACGGGTAATATTTCTGAGAGTATTCTGAAAAACATGTTCAGATATAATAGATGAGACAACCAGCTTCTCTGACAGAAGGGCAAGTGACCATATTGTTGTGACATATAAATGATCATATAAATGTTCACGCTTGCACCTTGGTGGAAACTGTGGTAACAATGCTTAAAGACATGTTATCACACTCACAAATGTCATTAAGAAAAGTAGTGAAGTGAAATGTATGACAGTTCATGACATGGGAAACGTTAGCTGTGTGAGGATGGAGGGGTTGTCCAGCTAGATGTACTCCTCCTGCAGAAACATTAGCTTTATTGTCTGATAACTGGTTTGTATTACATGGGATGTTCAGCGATAATGGGTTTAACTGTGAGTTTGGATGGTGGCAAAATCCACTGAATGGAAGGGTTTAACTTCCTCTTTTGTGTCAAAGAGGAAAATCTCAGAAATTCTTTGTGGATCCAACATGTCTTTCACAGAATTATCACATGTATAAAAGTGACACTCCACTCCAATCCATGTAATCAAATGAAAGTTAGTTGGTTGTTTTTTTTTGCCAGGAACAAATCCACTGAAAGAAAAGCTTGCACTTACACTCTGAACAACAGCACCTTTCTGAATGCTTATTTGCCCATACGAGTGTCAGAGATCCAGGGAATCCAAGTACAATTTAGGACAGGTCAGACAGAAGCTTGATTAACTATGGTCATATTTAATGATGTGGAGAAGTGGGGAGCTGGAAAACTGTTAGGTTTTAGTTGAAAGGAATGTATTTTCAATTAGTATAAATTCCTTAGCCAGACCTCTCAAATCTTGAATATTAATAATGAGTGCCATATATGACCATGTTTATAGACCAGAGTAGCAGAACTGTTTTTATGTTTTCTGGCAAGACATCACAAAGACAAGTTTAAATTTGTGCTTTTTTTCATCCAATCATCTTAAAAAGAAGGGAATATGTGTGTGTGTATTCATTAGGGAGTACATAAGTGAAAGAAAGAATTCTGACCAGGAGCAAAAACTATTCACCTCACTTTATTAAAAGGGAACACATTTAGTAATGTTATAAAACTTCCCTAGATTGGCACGGTTCATCTCACCTCCTTCCCTGACTTTCCCAGTTATTTCCTGCCTTGGTCAGTGGTCACCATCCTATTTATTTTTTAGAGATTATTCTCCAACCTGTTTGTCTCTTTGCATTTGGATTCAATCTATGCCCTTCAGATTATGATACTGCCTTTCTTGACCACCTGCATGGTGATAGGGCTTGCCTAGTCCCTCATCACTGAAGCACAGTTCTATCCAAGCTCAAATGGAGCCTTCTCCAGCTGGTATCCATCCAGAATGCTGCTTGCAGATTTCACTTACCTAAAGGTGTGGTAGCAGTTAGAAGCTGTGTTTCTTATTAACTGATCTTAACGTTCACTTTTACTCTTGTGTTAAACAAATAGTAATGGAATAAAGTTACTATTGTGCTTCTTGTTGGTGTTCTGACCATAACTGTTTGAACCTCTAATTTAATGTCCCTTTTAAAATAATACGTAGGAAATTCTCTTTTGTCTTGTTTGCCTATTTATAACTAGGGTTTCTTCTGTGCTGTTGTCCTTGTTCTCAGCAGTCTAGGAGGGGAGAGAGTCATGATCAAGTGACAGTAGTTTATCAAGTTACTCTTTGTTGGCTGAGATGCTCTAACTGCCCATGTCCCTGCTCATACTCAGCTGAGAAGTTACGTGACTTACTTCATCTTATGGTCAAAAAGAATTAATGGCATCATTTTGCATTTTTCATGATCCGAAACTGATTGCATGGGCAATCACAGACATTTGGTGACTTGATAATGGTAATAGTTTGCCAGAGAATCTCAGAGGTTAGAAACTCTGCAGTTAGTCACAGAATCAGATTGCCTAGAAGGGTATTCTGGAAATCCCTAAACCTGGCTCAAAGCAGAGCCACTGATACAGCTGGTCACCCAGGGCCATGTCCAGTTTCAGTGTTTCCAGAGATGGAGGTTCCCCTGCCTCTCTGGGCAACAAATGTATGAAGTGGAATGTCTCTAAAGTTAAACATTGAAAGAAAGTAATGAAAATCAATAAGAAATTGCAATGGGTGATATGACACATTTTTCTTTTATCATAGTAAACAAGTAAATATTACTGGGTTTCTTTCAGTGCTTGAAAATATTTTTGTTACTGTTCCAAGTGGTAAAAAAATCTAATAACATTGCTAGTAACTTTTGGAGATTGAGAAGGAAACAAGTTGGATTTTGTTTAGAATAATGGAAAACTTCACAGTAATACCTTTAGCACTGACTTGAAAATGCAGTGATTAAGGCTGTATTCATAATGAAGTTTTCTTAATATGTGTCATATACATTAGAAGTAAAAACAGTAAAATTTTAACTGCCTAGTTACATATTTTCTGTGTTAAACATGATTGAAATGTTAATTTATATGAGGGAATGATTTGCTATATTACTTGACATTCATGTTTCTTTTCATGTCTCTTGGTGCAAAACAGTTATGGGCTCGTCTGCTAATAGTCATACGATTTGATTTTGGTTTACACCTTAATTTCTACCTTCCTCCCGTAGTCATTAACTTTGGCTTTCCTGCACTATCAAAACACCCACTGTTTGGGGAAGAACTGTAGACCCATAGAATATATTGCTGGGCTCAAATATTTCAGAATAATTGTACTGTTAGCCATAATGATGAGGATTAACTTATACTGAATTTTCATGTGATTGCAGCAATACTGAAATTTTAAGACCTAGGGTTGTTGATACATTTGCTTTTGGGATGCCCACCTCAAATACTAATAAACAATTTCTTCAAATCTTTTGTAATTTACAGACAAATATTAACAAAATTGTTGAAATTGGTATTTAAACTCTATAAGGCATCTGCAGATGTCTAGAGCAATTTCTGATTCAGGAGGAGAAAGAATTTTTTAATATCTGTAGGGCTAACTGTAGCCTATCATGAATTATAAACTAGATCACAGGCTTCTAATATTTTACTATCTGGACAGTGACCCAGAACAACCTCTTTCTGTGGCCATAAAAGTGATTAATTTTTATGGCTCATTCATCCATAGAAGTATTTTCAGCTAAGATGACCAGTTTCTGTAATGAGAATGATTTTGAGTTACAGATTTCTGAAGTTCACAGAGAACATATCTATTCACAAATCAATTATTTCTAACCACTATCAGTTCTTACTATGGCTTTTATATGCAGACATGCTAATTTTAACTCACTCATATTTTTGGTTCAGTGATCATGCTTATAATTTAATTTTTTTAGACTAGCAATTGTTGTCATTTAAATTCTAAGATGCTTTAAATTGGTGACTTAAATTATGTATATTAGGGTTGAAATTAAGTCTTGAAAATGACATGCTTATTAGCATGTATTGTCTAAAAATTAGGGTATGGTCATATCTTGGAGGAATTGTTATAATGCTGGTGTTTCCCTAAATGTCAAATGCTTTATACAGCTGACATTTAGAAACCGTGAAAGAAAGAGGAATGGTAAAATACGTGACCATAGAGCTGATAATTGAAAGTAGCCTTAAAAAGCCAGGTCTATAGGGCTGCTACCCTTGTCATAGATGCAGGAGGTGTGCGATTAAGTAGCTGAACCTGTGAAGATTTATAAGAACAATCATTATTGACAGCAGCCACATGAATAAAAAATAGTACTAGAAAGAAGGATTGAGAATCAGGAGGAAAAGTGTGATGAGCAGAGCTGGTGGTTCATCATGATTTCATTTGCATGACTATAAATCTGTAACTGCTTGATGTCACCTCTACATATTTGGGTTCGGTGCCTGATTGGTATTTAATTATCCCACAGTTCTGGTAGGCAACTCGGGCTGAGATAGCAATGGCATAAACAGCACCAATGTACAGCTGGTGTACACATGTAAGTGAGAGCATTGGGCTGCCTTGGCTTACCCTAATGGAACAGCAAATACATACTCAGTAAATATAAGCACTGTTTCTATTGCAATAAAGTGTAGAAGGAACTCCTGAATACAGCATGTCTTTAGAGTCCTTCAGAGACCTCGGTCCCTTGCCTTTAAGAGGAATGAATATTCAAGGAATTCCTGAGATGATGCTTGATTATGACGAAGATTCTATCCTTCTGTCTGATGGTTAGCAGTGTAATTTTATCTGCTCATTCTGTTAAAAATTGCTCACTGGGGAAATTACAACCACTAAAAGCGTTTGGGGACTTCAAGCCTGGTAGAATGATTTTTCTCTCATTTTTCTCTCTCTGGCAGGAGTGGAAATACAGCACTTCTTCCCAGAGCTGAGAGGGAAGGGGGGGTGGGACAAAAACCACTGGAAGCGGTTCTCCTGGGAGCCTTCCCTGGGGAAAGCACCACTTCTGAATCTAAAGTAATGCTGGTCCAGCGCCTTTGTGTAAAATTAGCCCATACAGCTTAACACTCTGCAGCAAACTCATTCACAGCACTGAAGAATCTAGCCTTGCTTTTTGTATCTTTTCACTTTGTTTAGCTCTGTTTTTAACAACCTTGCTACGAGGGCTGCTATAATCCTTCAGGTTTCAGCTGAATCCAGGAGAACTGCTGTACATGCCAATAACCACCCCAGAAATGGCCTGATCAAAAACTATAATAAACCTCTGTCCTCATTTATGGATAAAATGACTGCTACAATTCTTCTTTCCATCTTTCTTTCTGAAGCCCTGTGGCAGAGTGATGGTTTACAGGGCACAAAACAGGACAGAAGACAGCTAAGTGGCCAGACCAAGGGATACAATGCTGACCAACTGTAACGTGAGAAGGTTCTGAATTCCTGTGTGATGGCTATTGTATAGAAAAAGCAAGTGTACCTTCGCTTATGTCCTTGCAACTCTAAAGTTCCTGTAGCAGAAATGCTGCAAGCCAGGAACTGGAAGCATTCTAGCTTAAGTGTTTCTTCCTCTTAGATGTTTTTGATTAATTCTATGGATATTCATTGTCGGCTTGAGATCAGCCTGTCTTTACTTCATTTCCTTGTGTGCTAAGCAGGACAAGTTGTGAGTACAGATGCTGGCAAACTCTGAGATGCAGACACATTCTAGAGCTGTATCCATTCTGAGTAATGAATCCAGTGGCAGGACCTTGAAGTTGTTATTGCCTCTACTTGTCATAGCCCTCTTAAAATTCAGATAGGCATGTTGCAGGAGACTACATTTCTTAGGGGTTAGAATCTTTATAATGTTTTGGCTGAAATATTTTGGTATAAGGGAAACTTTTTTGGGGGAAATTTGGGACAAAATGGGTTTAGCATGTCATTGAGTTAGGTCTCAGTGACGTACAACAGGTTTCAAAAAAGCTGTGGTTTTATATGTTTGCTGAGTACACAAGAGAGGGAGCTTGGATCCACCATCTGGCAAACATGAGGCCTGTATGCTGGTCTGAAAGGTGCCCCGATTACGACTGTAATTAGCTGCTTGAAATGGGTACTTGGAAATGTGACAAGCGTTGTGAGACAAGAAGATATAGCAAGTGCATTATTAAGCAAAGCAGTGAGTTAGAGAGCACATGCTCATCCCTGATAGCAGGCTGATAATGGATAGGAAAATGTATGATATGATGTAAAGAGGAAATAAATACATACACAATAGAAGCTGGAATGTGCAGTTGTTGGTCTCAGACTCCTGAAGGTTTCCAACTCTCAACCTCCATTTTGATTCCTAAATTGCTACATTTTTGTGTATTCTTCTATAAGTGATTAATCTGGTCTTAATTTTAGTCTTTATTTCAGAGTTCAGATCTGCGGCTAGCGAAAGAGGAAAATTCTGGACCACTCAGTAGCTAGACAAGAGTTGGTAAGCACCCTATTTATGAGAGAAAGAGATCTATCAACCAGTAACTGACACAGTATATTTTTCATTTATGCCTGGAATGTGTTTACTTAATTTTTATTTTTCTAGTGATTTTGTTTGTTTGTTTGTTTTGCCAAGTGCAACCTTCTGGATATGTATATGAAAAAAAGAGGAACATTATATAAATCATCAGTACTCTTTTGTCATTGTTTAACCCCAGCTGCCAACTAACTAATCACACAGCCAGTCCCCCACTCCCGCCCCTGCAGCAGGAGGGTACGGAATAGAATTGGGAGGGCAAAGTCAGAAAACTTGTGGGTTGAGATGAGAACAATTTAATAATTGAAATAAAATAAAATAATAATATTAATATTTGTAAGTTGTAGTGAAAAGGAAGATTAAAAAAAAAAGAGAGATAAATAAATCCCAAGAAAGACAAGTGATGCAAAATGAAAAACAACTGCTCACAACCAATGACCAATGCCAGTTCCCGAGCAGCAACCTTCAGCCAACTTTCCCCTTAGTTTATATGCTCAGCATGACACCATATGGTCTGGAATACCCCTCTGGTCAGCTGGGGTCAGCTGTCCTGGCTGTGTCCCCTCACAAGTCCTTGTGCACCCCCAGCCCACTCACTGGTAGGGTGATGTGAGAGGCAGAACAGGCCTTGACTCTGTGTAAGTGCTGCTCAGCAGTGACTAAAACATCCCTTTGCTATCAACTGTTTCCAGCACAAATCCAAAACACAGCCCCACACCAGGGCTTCTACTTTCTTCTACTGTGAAGAAAATTAACTCTATCCCAGCCCAAACCAGCACATCTTGATACAAATGGTTAAAACACACTTCATCCGTTTTCAAGATACAAATGTTGCCCGCTACAGTGAAACCTCCAAGGACACAGCCACTGGCTTGTACTATTTATGAGATACGTATTATTTATTTGACCTAAATATTCTTGTACGCCTTTCCATCACGTAACAAAAAAAAGCACAGCCAGTGTATTGACAAGATGCCCGGAACTACTTGTCTAAACCATAGGAACACTGTGCTATGATTCTTTTTTTTTTTTTTTTTTTTTCTCCTCTGTAGCTGCCATGGTGTAGTTGTGATCAGTTCCACAGACTGATTTCTTTTTTTTCTGGTCTTTTGTTTCAGTGCTTTTTACGGTATGTAAACTATTGTTACCAGAGTGAAGCAAAGTTTGGAATGTATTTATTTTAAAGCATTTCAGTTCCTCTTTAAATTGGTAGATGTATGAGCGGGCTCATTAGAAGCGAGTCAATCTGAATTATTTCAGAATAAATACAAATGCTGAAAACCAGCCAGGTTTGGTAAAGAAAAGAAAGGAATCTTCCTCATAGGTTTCTCAGCTGTGCCACAGCATACAAAAACAAGCCCAGCAGAAACCAGAACTTTGTCTGAAATTTGTAATTGATTACCTTGGTTATTGTCAGACAGTTGTAAAAGTGAAATAAATAAAATCACTCACTATGTTAAACCCAAAACACTTTGGCTGCGACTTGGTTTCCAAAATACGGAATACATTTAATACTAGTTTGAATAGACCTATGGTTTGGCTACCCCATTTTATTCTGCTCTAAACACGTGTTTTCATTTAGCTGTACAAGATGGACCTCAATTCTGCACTTAGCTTTACACTCCAAACAGTTCCACTGAAATCAGCGATAGCAGTTGATTTTGAACACAATCCACAGTGTCACACTTCATTTCTTCTGGAAAAAAATATTAGGGAAAAACTACAGTATAACTAGCCAAACTGATGTGAATTTTATAAGATGACTGTAACACACCTAAAACTCAAGTGTGTAAACTCTTGTAGCTTCATTTTCTCCTTTCTCTTTGGATGCTATCTCATTTCTCCTGCCCTTGTGTTACTTGAAAGCTGACACATTTCATGCAAAAGCTCCAGGAAAGATTTGTGACAGGGCAATATTTCAAGGAAATAGAAGCAAAGTAAAGGAAAACAAGTAAAATGACAAGCAAATGAACCAGATGGTTCCTTAAATATGCATTATTAGTTAATTCATTGGTACATTTTAGTCCAAAAATCCAGGCTGGTTTTTGACCTTATTTTTTCATTTTCTATTCTAGTGGATTTAAAAGAAAAAACAGCTCCATGATCCGTCTGTATGTCTGATGACTTGCTACATGCAATTTTAAAAAGTTGTTTGTAGTATTCAACTTTGTCACGAGTTTGACCATTCTTATATGTAATAATTTTTTCATATATCATTATACCTATCGAACATTTTCAAACAAGGTACTTTGGTCTGTAATATTATATTGTTATTGTGCTGTAGAATTAGTGACAGATTAAACTCATTTTGTAATGTCTTTATTGCATCAAATCCATCAAAGAAGATTTTTAGCAAATGCTTATTTTAGTGTCTTGTCCACTATTTTATGTTACTCAGTAGTTAAGATGTGGGCTTGGCTTTTGAGAAATACAAGCTCAAAATCATGTTTTGCTGCATACTTTCTTTGTAATTTAAGTCCCCATGCATGGGAACAAAGCTAGTATCTTGTATCCTCCAGCCATCCAGTTTCTTTCTGTATACAGTTTAGGGTTAGATAATACCTGAGTGTAATTTCAATTTGCTTAGTTTAGGAAGGACTAGTCACTTTGAAAGTGCATGCTTCTCTTTCTCTTCATGATGGGGGGAGCCAAGGTCACTGCTTTAGATCAAGAAACCTAAAGATCAGTGAGGTGAATCTCAGTCTTTCAGTGTTTCAGCTCCTCCTCTCTGAAGCAGACATAGCGGCATTACCGTTCCTCAGGAGGTTGCCATAAGGATGTTAATAATTATGACATATTAATGAATCATAATAGAAGTTATATGAATATGAAGATTTATCTCATGAGAAAAGGAGAGCTTCTATCTCCATCCAGTTGGGACTTCCTCGTAATTTTGCATTTTACCAAATATATTTTTGCTACAGGTTGGTATTAGAAAGATTTTTTTACATAGAACATGGGGAATCTGAATTTTTATGTATTTTGTACAGGCTTATTTAAAACTCAAAATGTAATGGTATGTCTTTTACCAAGACTGCTAAGGAAAGGGCAGGCCCTTAAATAGTCTTACTGCTCCTTAAAAAACAGTCAACAATCCATCCTACAGACATCCCTGTGAAAAGTTCCAGTATGAGGGGCCACAGCAAAGAGGGATTTGAGACTTACTAAATACTATGTGAAGGTTTTGCTCTGGACTGTGTAATTTGAAGGGCGTCTTGCATTCTGGAGTTCCATTTCCAGCAGTGAATGTAGTAAAACATGGGCAGCTTGAATTGACCATGATGACCTCATATCACCTCACAACAAAGACAGGAAGCTGCATAATCAAAAGGGTGTTAAGCTGGAGGGAGTTACTTCAGAAAACTTTCCTAAGTTTATCTGATCTCTTTTTTCTATTGCTAAGACAGTGCATGGAAGACAACTCAATGAAATGTCTCTATATTAATCATTATAGCCAAGGAAAATAACATATGAAGTGGCAAAACCGACGGTAACCTCTCAAGTCTTTCTAATGGGGTATGTTGCTGTATATATACATATAACTTTCTCTTTGTGTATATAGGAGTGGATCTGTGGTAAAGCTGGGCTGTCTGAAGCTGGTTCTTCCTCAAAGTGAATAGTACAGGCTGTGTGTAGGGGTTGAATATTGGTGTGGTGTGCTTCACGGGTGAGCGCACTCCTGCATATGCTACAGCATTCCCAGTGTTATGTCAGTTAAAATTATGTCACTCCTTGCTCTTTTTTGTCTTATTGCAGCTCAGCAACTGATAAGTTCAGAATTAATGTGCAGCAGTAACTCCCCATGGAGCAGATATGTGAGGCCAGTATTTCAATATCAGAATCCCATAGGCACAAATTGAAGCCAATCTCTCCTTGCAAGATTTACAGCTCTTTTGCTGATTAGGAAGAGCCAGACATTGTTTCCTGGAATGTCAGTATTCTTACAGCTCAGTAATGGATGTGACACTAACTAAAGAAAGCAGAAGAGACCAAACCGTTAGTATTGTAACTTTAGCAAAGCTGCAGGCAGATATGTATTTGACCCTAGGTGTTGCATTTTGTATCCCTGCACAGAGTAATACTTTTATCTGTGTCAGTGGTTTGTAGAGCAGCTCACTTCTCTTGCAGGCACTCTCTTTTGTATTAGGCACCTATTGGTGATGCAGAAGCATTTGCTACTTTTTCCATGGAACAAGCTGTGTGGTTCAGGGAAAGCACATTTTATTTCATGTGCATTTTCTTTCTCCTCTTCTGTCTTTACAATGAGAATGAAAGAAGTCTAAAAAAATTAAGCAAGAGCCATGGTTCATAAGAAAAGTAGTGGAAATCTCTGATACAAACGGGATGGAATAAATGAGAAAGAAAGTATTAAAAGGCTGTTTGTCCTCGATAATCAGAAGGAAATGGTCTGTATTGTCGCATTTCATGAAGAAAGCATTCCATTTCTTTATAACTAGCTACAAACTTGGAAATAACCAGGACTTTGAGAGAAGGTCCTGACCCACCTAGCTTCTCTTGGTCTGCAGCACTGACCTGACAGCTGGAGCTGTCAAGATGTAAACTGAACTTCAAAAAGTGCCAGTAGCTCTGTATGAAAAATGTAAACATGTATCACAAAATTGCTGTAAGGGAAAATTCACCCAGTCCTTGGAGTCTGAAGGCCCTTTGTTTTGAGCAGGTTTGCTTACTTGGCAACTTGGCTGTGTGATGTACACTTGACTGGGAAGATGGAGAAAGGCAGGTGGTTCTCCAGCTCCTTTATGCTGAGGTAATTAACTGTGTGAACATATTTTAATACGTATCTGTGTGAACATACCTTCGTGCATGACTTACAAGGGACACTCTTCTGCTTGCTAGAGAAGGAACACAATTCTTTACACACAATTCCCTTCCTGTTATGCTCTGCACACCCAAAGTGGGCACTGTCCTAGTCCAACCCTGTGCAGCCGCACGGGGTCCTGCTTTCAGCAAGCGGTTGGATGTGGATCCAATGCTATGCTACGTGTAGAGAGATTGCAGGGTTAAATATTTTGTTCACTTCAACACTACTGTATTTTTTTTCAGATTGTCTTCAGGCTGGTGTCATTACTGGTTGTCACAGCATGCTTATTACAGCATTGCAGGGAGCTGTCACCGCCACGGAACAAAAGCAAGCCCGTCTGCTGCTACCTACCAAGAGGTCAGTGCTTTACTGATTAGTGCAGGAAAGATATACTGCTGTGCAAATAAAACTATCCAGCGCTGTCTATAATGGCAGAAATGGTTAATCGTGCCATGAATAAAAATCCTGAATACATAAAATGCTGTAATAGCAGCCTTGTTTCCTTTAGGTAAGTGTGTTCAGCTGGTTCAGGTAAAAATTGTACTGGGCCAGGGTCCTGTTATTATCCCACTACTGCTAACTTCATTAATACCTCAGCGCTGACAGGAATTGTTTTGTGCTGGTTACTATACAATGATGGAGTTTAGGGCTTACCAGTGAAGACAGTGGAAGGTGTAACAGATGGTTGGGGGAAAAAAACACCCAAAACCAGATGGGCCAGGGAACAGGTGGTGTGTGTGAGAAGGGATGAGATGACAGTGCAGCGGGTTTTTATAAACCTGATCATTAGTTCTGTTCATGTGGCTGTGTACTAGGTATGCTCAGCTAGACTACGTAACAGAGCTCAGTCTGGAGGCATTTAAGGCCACAGTGGCTGGGTAAAGGGAGGATTCAGGTCACATATGAAGGGCAGAATCTGAAAAAGTTCTGACAGGAGGGAGAATTAAGCTTTTGGGCAGATTTTACTCTGTGAATTTTTGAGATGTATTAGAGTAGCAAGGAGGCAGTGAAAATAACCTCTTTCTTAGCTGATCAGGGAGGTTACCCTCACTCACTGAGTTGGTGAGTTGGCTTCTTGGATGTTTTGTTACTTGACAACCCAGTTGGCAGCTTTTAGTCTTCTCTTTTAATGTTTAATTAATTCCACATATATTTCATATGGACATTAATTACACAGCTTGACTCTAAGTCTGAGTTACTTTTTTCCCAGTCCTCTCTTCCCCACAGTTAGTGTTTATGTGGATTTTCCTCACAGTGATCTGGAGCAAAGTACATCTTATCTCCTCATAACTAAACAGCAGCTCACAAGACACAGTGTTACCTAGCAAAGGTAAAAACGGAAAAGTGAAGAGAACAAGGGGATTATGAAAAAAATGCATTAGGATCCTTTTCCTATGTCCAAGTCCTAAAATGAAGAAATGTTCCTCTTTTGTTTAACCAAGTGAAACTTTCTGAGGGGTAAGAAGCAAACAATTCCCACCACAAATGAGCTATGAGTTCTATTTGCAAATAACCTTTTTGATTATGCTATGCACATCTGGTCCTCCTGCTGGTGGGAGCCCAAGAGCCTGTAAACCAGAAACCAAGCAGTTCACTGTTCATTGAGTGTTTATTGTTTGTTGTTTCAGGTTACATTGGTAGTTTGTTTAGCCATTATCTAACAGTAAATAAAAAGGTGAGAAGTTTGCCAATTCTTACTTTCAAATGTACAGATTTTAAGAATGCAGTTCTTGACATATTGCAGAATAAAATAAAGAAGTCTGTCAGTGCTGGAACTGCTGCCCTACTCAGACAGCAGTAAAAAATGCAGGAACAAAGCCTGCAACTCCGAAAGTTTGAAACCATGACTCGCACACGTAAAGCTCATGAGATTAACCTTCATAACACAAGGTGATTTTTTTTTAATTTAGTAATAAATTGTGGTTGTCTTATTTGCCCTCTGTCTTTGAGCCATTAGAATTCACAGGGACATCCAGCCCATGTTTGTAACTTACTTGCTCTGTTTTCCACATACAACGGTGAAACTAGAAGTGCTGAAATTATGTCTCTGTTGAAGCCTCTAAAAATATCTAGCTATTTAAGTGTTTTACTATCACTTTTTTCCATGATACATGACTAAGAATTCTAAGCCCAATTGACATTATTTTAAAGGTGATGAACTGAGGCAGAGAGATAAAGACCATGATTCTCTTCCTTTTCTCATTAGCTATAGTTGTGACTGTAAGCTGTATGATGCAGAGGACTGTCTTCATCTATATTGCACTGTGTATAATACAATGCCACTGGGATATAAATAGTAAATGATGATATACAAATTCAGATAACTAAGCAGCTGCCTCTACCTTTGCTGCTTTGAGAATCTGAGATCTTGTCTTTAGTAGGGGAATAAGGCAGACACATAAAAATTGAATCCTTCTTTTTTTGTTTTTCTGAAAGGAAACTTTGTACATTATTTTTTAAAGATATTGTGATTATTAATTTCAGGAGACCTTAAATTGTGCATAGCTCAATTTGAAAAATTGATTCTTTAGGTATCCAGAGTACCAGAGCCAACTCCAGAAATTTTGTTGGTGTTTAGGGAAGTAAGGCAAACAAACAGAAAACTCCAACTTATGTAGTAAGAAAACCAGGAGAAAAAAGAAAATAAAAGAAAAAACACCCTGAATCTCAGATATACAGAAGATTCATAAGCTGCTACAGAAACAGCCTATTTAAAGTGATCACATTTTATAAATAATCCAGCAAATTCTGGAGTGTGGGTTTCCCTGTCTGTTGTTCCCATGAGACTTAGCTTGCTTTGATCTCTGCTGTTGTCTGTAGTCAACCTGAGTAAGATAGTGCCAGTGTTTCTGTTGATGACTTGCCAGCCAGCAAGATCCAGCATTTTTAAGAAAGAAGGACATTTTGTGAAAGGCATGTCCCAATCACTTCAAACATTACAGTGAAAAAAATCCAAAGCTTTAATCCAAACAGCTAAAAAATAAGAGCAAAGTGCTGGACCTTGAGCTGGATATCATTCATTGCAGATTTGTTGAACTCTCACGCTGGTTGCCAGGATAAAGATGTGATGCATGTCTCTGTTTATGTCTCTGATTTTATTTGGTTCTCTCCGTGTTTTTCCCTCTGGGGAAGTTGTTCTTTAACCTAAACATTTTTCAAATGCAAGCAAATATCTGCAATAGTTATTTTCTTTCTGAAATAATTTATTTTCTTCTTACTGAAAACATTAACTAGATATATATGGTGCACAGGCTCTGATCCAGCACAGGCTCAGATGGGAATTGTAACCAGGTAATACTGTAAGCTTTGAAATAAGCTGATTTGAAACACCAGGTAGTTGTAGAAAGAGGTGTAGCAGATGTAGAAAGTGGTGTAGCAGTAAAATATTTTTGAAGTTTAGTCTTGAAGTTAATTCACAAGTTGTTCTCAGAGAGGGCACTTCACTGAGATTTCAGTGTGCTTCTAAAATTCCTATTTTGCTGTATCAGCCTTCAGATAAAAAGAAGAAAACAAAAAGAGAACAAGCAGGGTTTGTTTCCCTCTCCCTTCCCAATATCTTTGTGCTTTTACTGGTAGTGAGCTGAAGGTCCTGTTTGACATGGCAGCTTTTTCTCATTCTGAGTCAAAGCCCTCAGAACCGCAATCACACTATCAGCTGTTACCTTCCAGCCACTGTGAACCCTCATTGTCCCTGCTCCACTAAGAAATATCTGCATAATTTTTCTCTCTATGCTCCCTTCTTTCCTACCCCTGCCCAACCACTAAATCACAGCCAATGGATGCTTCCCTAGGCCCTCTGCCAACCAGCGCCTGCCAGACCTATGTCTCTGTATACACTGCCAGGCTGTCCTTCAAACAAGAGGGAAGTGGGAAATTATAGAAACGTGCTTCCAGCCATCCACAGCCTGTGTCTATGCAGGGCCTGTCAAATCAGTCAGTAAAATACTACAGGCACAAGCAGGAGAAAAGCGGGAAAGAAATTACCTCCTATCAGCTGATGTGCAGTAACTGTACATACTCAGTCTGTGGCAGAAGGAAATCACAGTCACAAGTCTTTCCTTGCAGATATTTGACAGCATCAGTGTAGACAGCCATTGCAGGGTAGCTGATACACAGTAACTTGTCACTGCATGGTAATTTCTCTGTGTGCCTGAGGCTTCTCACTTTTGGCCATATTGCTAAGGTACATTCAAGGTTGCTGATGGCCATCAAGAGAGTGATGCTTGTATCTGAAAACATCTCTCAGTGTCTCAGAGAACTGCAGCTAGAAACCCATGGCATAAATGTACCTGTCTGATTTCCCATTAATAAGCTGCACTGGAAATATATGTATAGTATCTGTCCTGTTACAGGAAACTGCACAGGACAAGGCAGACAAATGGGACACAGGCCATTTCAGAGCAGCCTGTTCACAGTAGCAGCTGTGCAGGGAAGGGGGTATGTCGAACCTCCAAGTGGGACCAGCGATGAGGGAGTGATAAAGAACCACCACGGGCTCTGGGGCCATTCCTGCCCTTCAGCTGCCTTCATATTCTTTCCCTTCATATCATTCTTGAAGCTCAGTGCAAGAGGACCACGGGAGCAGCACCTTCACCACCTGAGAGGCATGGAGAATTTCTAGTGGTAAATTTTGGATGAGACAAATGACATGTGACTGATGTTATACTGGTTTGTCTGTGCATCACTTGATCTGTCTTTTTTACTCTATGAACCACCAGTTTGCCCACAGAGTAATCCTTCCAAAGCCAGGCAAAATCCTTCTTAGAAGCAACCAAATGACAAAACCTGAAAGTGTATAGCTCCTTTTGTGTCTAGATTATGGATGCACAAAACAATTGCTTGGGAACTTGGCATGTGTCAGTGCCAAAATAGAAACTTATAGCAGGAAAGAGATGTGGGCCAGAAAGATTGTAGGACCTACTGTTATTAGAGGAGTTTCAGTTCTGTATTGATGATTTAGTTTTTGGGATTCAAAGATCAAAGGAGGTCACTCATAGTTTTTCCCACCTTCAGTCTTCACCACGTTTCCATCCTTCAGCCAAACATTTCAGTCCTCCAAGTTCTGCTGAAGGCTAAAAACAAACTGTATAGTGAGCAAATGAGCCCTTGCAATGGCTTTCTCAGTTTTCCTAATTTTTTGTCCATGTCCTTCCATCTCACGCTCTTGTCTCCATCTGAGTTTTTGGAAATTTGTCACCTCAGATCATTTATGAAACTTTCAATCTCTGTATATGAAGCTTGAAGGGGATTGATTTCTTATTCTAGTTTTATATGTGGTGCTGAAGTCTTCTGTGACTACCTTGGCACTCAGCACACAACAGCAGCTCCCCACAGTAAAACATCTGAAGGCCTGATCTTTCCCTCTGAGTACTGAACTTTCATTAGAGATCCCAAAGAGCTTTAGTAAACCTGTTTTCAAGTCCTGCCAGAAGCATTAGCTTGCTGCTCAGTTTCAGAACCCAGCAGAACAGGCTGGTGCCTGCAGGCAATATAGCAATGATATTTTAGTGCAATATTTTAGCAGCAATTGTCGCCTTAGCATGCTTTGGTTCACATAAAAAATTGGTCTTGGAGTACACAAATTGAATTCCCTTTAAACATAACTAAACCAAAGATGCCCTCCAGAAGCACCTCTGTGCACTGCTGTTGTTTGTGGGGTGGTATGTAGGTGGCATGTGGCTGTTTCCCTCTGTGAATCCATTCCTTTTGCTCCTCAGTATGCCACGTGTAGGCATCCCTTGTTATCTGCACAGCCAGTAACAAAGCTTCCTAGAAGTTTAAAATGTAATTTCTTTTCAAGTTACAACTACAAAAACAAAGATTTAGAGAAGTACCTTAACTGACAAAGCCCTTACTAAACGGTCTGATCCATAATATTTAGTGCAAGTATCCCATTCACTGCCATCTTAGAAGAGGAGAAAAGAAAAATAGCACTACTGGCTTTTTTTGTAGGAGCTTTGTCATTAGTACTGCTAAAGTTCTACGGTTTTTCCAGCTTTAACTATGGTCTGACTGGAAGATTAATCAGAATCTTATAGGTGTTTTTCAGAGGCTGAATTAATAGATTCAGACCTTGTGATAAATGAATCTTTACCATCAGGGATTGGGACAAACCTGTGGAACAAATCAAGGAAATAAAGGGTGTTCTTTAAAGTATAGAATGGTCTACTGAAAGCAGCTTACTGTTGTATAGATTCTATAAAGCTTACAGTTTCACCTTGAAGCCATATTATTCAGTCTTGTTAATTTTAGTTATGCTCCTAGCTCATACCTAGCTTGCCAGTGAGCTAATTTTTTCTTTTCCCATGTCCCAGTTATTTTTCAGTCACCTGGAAACTCTGCAGTTATTTCCAAAATCTGGCAATAATGTTTGCTGCATTTCATCTTTCAGCATCTTATTTGTCTATATCAATATTATTTTGACATTTTTCTTGTTGTGTAACTTATTCTTCTTTGATGTACTTTGATAAAATTTTGTGTTTTCCTGAAAGTATCAGGTGCTCCCCATGGATTCCAATTAATGTTGTTTTGAGGTTGAGTTTATGACATGACACAGCTGTTGTGACAATTCTGTCATCTTCAAGGGAAGGTAAACGAAGGTGGCTTCAGCTAAGCAAATACCTACAGCTGCTGTAGTCACTACTTAAAAGTCAGTCTTTGATGTACCACTGACACCAACTATTTCTTGTCCCATGGTTCAGAAATTAGCATTATTTTGTGATTACTGATAGCAAAATTTAAGATTTTCAAGCATGAGTGTCATGTAACAAGGCTGCTTTTTTAAACGGGTGATCACCATGTTCACAGACAATTCAAAATCAGTTTGCTGTTATATATAGACAGCATAATGTTTCCAGACCTGCCTTGAAGGTGTTTTGCTGCAGTGCAGCTATTACTGATCTAGAGTCTTAGTTCACGCTGAAGCTCATCTGAAGCTGTTTTATAAATATATGGAGGTAATTTTTGAGGGGGCTGTTGTAGCCAAGCTCTTACATGCAGATTCTGTTGGAAGCCCAGGAATGGGCCCATGGAAATCTATCAGACAATTCAGAAGTTTAAAGCTATTCACTCCTAAGTGCCTTTGTGGAGTCAAGCCTGAAATCACTTTGATAACATCTATCATGTATTATAAATGTAATCTGTCTTTAACTACTAGTGAGATATACACTTAGAAAATCTCCCTTTGAAAGTAATTTTTAAGGGCAAAAGTCTCTTTATTTAATCCATGGTTTTCTTCTCAAAGATCCCCAACTGCAATAAGTTTGGGAGAATAATTTCTTTTTTGCCAGAAATCACTGGATAAAATTGTCCAGCTAAAATATGCGGTGATTACATAAGAGGTAATACAGCCTAGATGATGCCAGAAGTCCCTTCAGGCTCCAAAATCTATTAACCTATGGGAGAATTTACAAATGGAACAATTTATGGAGTGAGAATGTGTATACTGTGCACGAGGAATGAAACTCTGCATCATTTGTTCTGATAGAGCTCCTGTTTACACAGTGTCTGCATGCTTATTACAAAGGAGCAAGAATAAATTAGTGAAGACTGATGAATGCTAATGTAGTATTATTCAGGCTAACTGTAAGCAAAAGTCTTCTCTAAATTTTATGTTGCTTTTAAATAGGCTTCTTCTGCAACAAATGTAGCATCATGGAATATTCAAAACCAGAGGCAATGATAATGACATAACATGGGTTGGGGACATTGACAAACGAGAACAATTTGCAACAGTGGTAAAAATTTAGGTAACTGTGGTAGCCTACAGCACTGCAGGTTGGGTTCTTCATAAAAAGCTATTCTCGCAGCTGTTTTCAAGGATCTACTTACAGCAACAGACTGTCACATTTTCAGAAAAAGAGGGTAAGAAACATGAATAAGTAAGATTTCATGAAATCTGATAAAGCTATAGTCCTTGAACATTTACAGCCAAACTACTGCCAGAACCCTGAGGGCACTAACAGGCCCTAATGGCCCTGCCTGACCTCCTCCTGGACCTTCCCTCACCCTTCCTGTGGGCCAGAGTCCCATTCCAGCCCCCTAGGGCTGTCAGTTCCTGCCCTGGCCATGCAGCAGCAGTGCTGGTCTCCAGCTCTCCACAGCCCTACCTGGCTGTCCCCAGGGCAGTGTCTGACCCTGGGTGCCCCTGTGGAGCCTGGACCTTACCTACAGATGGGTCTCCCAGCTCAACCCTGGACCTGCCTCATCACAACAAACCTGCCCGCTGACCTGGGTGTTTGGTTGATCCCCACTGTCCTCCCTAAGTTTGCTCTGTTTGCCTGCATGAGCAAGTGCCCACATCAACTATTTCCAATACCACAGAACTGGATGATTAAAAGGAAAAACGATCCCAGTGGTTTCATCTGCTCAGTCTGGTGTTACCTGAGCAGCCAGTCTATTTCCTGAGCTCTGCTTCGAGGTCTGTTCTGAACACGGGTCTGTGTTAGGTAAAATTTGGCTTCCACAGTGCACAGGGGAAGCAAGTACCTTCAGAGAGGGCTTGACCCAGTCTAGGATCTGTCTTTGGAGGTCTCCTTCCTTACCTCCTTGGACTGTAGGTCCTCAGCCTCTCCTTCAAGTGCCGACAGCTGGGTCTGGTGAATACATCTCCAGCATTAGTCTCCATGTAGTTCTAGCAGCAGTTTTCATGCACTGATTTGCTGTAAAAGACCGCACTGGCATTTTCTGCCTAGAGATTTGGTTACTTTCCTGAAAAAAGGCAGTTTCTAAATTCTGTCCATTTTTACAGCAAGAAATACTTTCGCATCAGTTTTCATGGTAAAAGTTGCTGCTGTGGCTACAGAGATACCTTTTGTTAGCCCAAAGAGGGAGAAGGATCCCCACAAATGTAAATTGGGAGGGAACCTGAGAAACAGTCTCTTCATTTGTATTGTCTATGGTATGAAACATGCTTGCTGCATGGATCTGAAGTGTATTATGCCAAATTTGGAGGTAAAGTAGGTGCCAGTGTAAACTATGTGTGAATAAAAGAAATTTGCAAGGATGGGGTTACAGAAAGGGAACCATGAGAATTTATCCATATATCATCCTGTAGGAATTTTATTTATTCTACTTTACTGCTGTTGAGTGGTCGCTCCTCCTGCTATGATTTTTCCCTGCTGCCGCCATCTCTCTCTTCTGCTCATCAGCATGGCATTCACTGGCAATTGTTTGCTTGGATTTTTCCACTTAATTACCTCCAAAATCACCTCAACAGAGTGCGGATCTAAACTCCATTCGTGCCAGTGGGAGTTTTGCCACTAACTTGTGGGGGTTCGGATCAGGCTGAGGTATCTCCCTGCCAGCACGCACCCACTGCCATGCTGCCCTTGGAGCTGGTGCAGTGCTCCAGATGGAGGCCAGGTGTAGACCAGAACTGTGGCTTTATTCCCAGCCAGAGCCTTACTCATGAAGAAATATGGTGAGAAATGAGGTTCCTAGGAGGTGTTGCAAATGCTGCCTTAAGAAGATGCTTGGGTCCTGATCTGAAGGATTCAGTTGCAAAAGAAAGAGAAGGAAGGGTCCTGATGCAATGGCAATGACATGTAAAGCCTCAGTTGTTCCATGATGGAAAGTGATAAGAATGAGGTAAAGGAGGGTGTAAGGAGGGGGAAGGTGAGCAATATAAAAAAGATAGCTTGATCCATTCAAAATTGTCTCATGCCATTTTAATTATGTTAAGAAAAAATTGGTAACTTTAGTTCTTTAAATGCTAGACTCAAATTTTATTTATTTATTTATTTATTTATTTATTTATTTATTTTACTTTCTTGCTGTTGCCCCTCGACTGTCACTGTATCTTCACAAGCAGCTTTGAGTGGCATCTGAGACACATGGGAAGTGGCAGATTAGGGGATTCGCCAAATGCCAGAAGCTCTCTGCAATGTGCTAAAACACAGCTCAGGGCTCTCTGTGTAGGGGCTTTTATTGCACTCCAAGGAGCTTCCCAGAGTATTTTTTCTTTAGTGAAATGAGTATCTTCCAC
This sequence comes from Cephalopterus ornatus, assembly GCA_013396775.1. Classification (NCBI taxonomy): domain Eukaryota; kingdom Metazoa; phylum Chordata; class Aves; order Passeriformes; family Cotingidae; genus Cephalopterus; species Cephalopterus ornatus. The sequence goes on along the minus strand of VZRE01006428.1, from coordinate 424,870 downwards.
TTTGACTTCTCTGGGTTGTGCTCAAAAGACTTTGGCATCATTCAGACTGAAATTGGAGAGTAGACAGATCCTGCTTAGCATTCAGCCTAGAAATAAAACCATGTGGGGAAATTTGAAATAAGGGTTCCAATGGCTTTCATTTGCTATTGCATTCACCCAGCGCCTACTATGTTAAGCTGCTTCCCATCCTTCTCCACCACTATCATAAATTAAATGATGCAGCCCTGATTTTGCTGTCAGATATTGCTACCATAAGCTTTGGGAGACTGGGGGATGTCTGGTGACTTTGAAAGTCTTACAGTGCTGGATCCACCCAGTCACTGGAGCAATGAGCAGGTCTAAAAGCCTGTCCTGCAAAGTGGATGTGAATCAGTGATCCTCAGTGATCCTCATGAAAGGAGCCTGTCTCTCTGGTGACATGAGGCCTTGGGAAACATTTGGGAGATTGGCAGAGTGGTGAAGGGTAACCACAAGGAGCCCAAATGAAGCAAATATAACTAGGGATCAGCTTGATGTAGCCATGGTAACTGAGGAAGGTGGCTCCACAGTGGTAGAGCTGTTCCTCTGCCACATGGACCCAGCTGCCACTTCCCCGATGTCCCTGCAGCAATGTTAGTGTTTCTCTGCCTGTAACCGGGGATAGTGATATAAATTATTAGAGATACCAAGCATTGACGTTATTCTCAATTTCTTTATTAAGAAAAGGCACTTCAGAAAAACTATCTACCTTTGAAATGGCTGCTGAGGAGAGAAACGTATTTGACATGTGAGCTGCGTGTGTTGCTTGTACCAGCAGGTACTGGGAGAGATAGGGAGAGGACCTCTCTTTTTCCCCACTCTTCATGACAGTCCTGGGGGAGGTGGTCTTGCCTTATACAAGTTCATACAGCATTTGTGTGGCTTTTTGGTACTGTGATTCTTTTACTGGGAAGGTAATTATCTTCTGTCCCAGAGAGAGCTATTGAGGACGTACCCGCCACAAGAACAAGCTATCACTACAGGGACTCAGGCATCCCTGTGGGCCAGTGCCAGCAGAGTGGCAAAGCTGTGTGTTTAAATTATACAGAGGTGGTTAATGAGTTTTCACCTTGTCAGGAGAGCAGTCCAAGGTTAAAGAATGATGTGTCCCAAAAATGAGAGTAAGGAAAGCCGAGTTTTGAAAATATACAACCTGCAGGGTGAGCAAGTATTTTAAAACTAAACTATGAGAATATTTTTCTTTTTATGGAGGCAAAGCGCAGCATTATAAAAAGCAGGAGAGGGGAACTCTGATTCTCAGTGCAATGTGGCAGCTAGAATATGTTTAGCATGTTATTATGTTATCAGTGGAAGTGTTTAATGAGATTTAGTAGATGTTCCCAAAGCTGTCCTGTCATGTTTATATATTCAGATAGGGGCTGTATGAAGTGGCCTGTGATTTATTTGGCTGACAAGCCAGGGCAAAGGGGGATTTCAGTGTTTCATGATGCATCTCATCAAGCAAATCTGCTTTCATTTTTGCTGAGATTATAAATGTTGCAAATTACAGGAATAGAGCAGATGCAGTTTCTTTAAATTTTGGGAGGCATTTGTATCTGCCACTTGACATTCTGATTGCAAAGGTACCCCTACACATTATCAAGAATGTGCATGTTTAATAGATGAGTATCCAGCTAATTGGTGGAGGCTAAAAAGAATCATGTTTACCCAAAAATAAGAAAGGAAGAAAGATTTGTAACTATTTACGAGAAAAATGTTTTGGCTTGAATATAAGGAGGTCTTATCCCTGCTGTGTCACATCCTCAAAGCTGTGCTTCCCACATCACTCATCCTTTGAACACTTGGATCTGAAGCTCCATCCTCTTCTCTCCCACAGACCAGAACCCCAAATCAATCCCCCCACCCTCATTGCTTTCTTTTCCTATTCCAACAGTCTCAGGTTGGTAGTCCCTTGTTTCCACAGCCCCAACCGCTTCTGACTCACTTTCGTAGTGAGGCCCTGCAGAGCAGAGCCTGTAGTGCGTGGTGGGTTGGGAGTGTCTGCCTCATGCTGGCACAAACTTCTGATGTCTGTTGATTGGCACACACTGCCTGTGTAAAAGCTCTCACTCCCACACCATTCACACTCCTGCTCACTTTTTTTTCATATATATAACACCCTGGACCATTTTTGGGTTTTGACAGCCATATTTAAGGCCAGAATCTCCAGCACACATCTCTGCATTGCTCATTGAAAGCAAGACATGAGTAGTATGCAAGATACATTTTTAGAGCACTATTCCTAGAAACACCTTAAATTGACTTGAATTTGCATAAGTCTAGAAGCTTGTCATGGGAAATCATCAGCAGATTAAAGTGTATCTCATAAGAGTCTTCAGGCCTCCATACAAGTACCAGTTCTACTCAATATTTTTGTTACTGAACTCAAAGCCAGAAAAAAATTTGCAACTCACACAAAGACTGTAGAAAGATAAGGAAGCAGACCTATGGGGAAGTCTGGAGTGCTAGATAAATTGGCCTTGTTGCACAAAGTTGTATTTAAGAGTAATCAAACAGATGCTAGTCATAGGAAAACGGAGATGCTGATAAAAGCTTAAGAATCCTAATGAGCATGTGTTTGAGTATGAAATTCTAGTTTGCTGCTGCAGCAAAAATGTCCATTATATATATAGATAAAAGACTGATGATTCCCAAGGGCGCTGAACTCTGTACTTAGCATTAGTAGGGTTGGTATTTGAAGGCTGCACTCAGTTTAGACATTCATGTATTTTAAAAGAAAAAAAAAAAAAGAGATAAAATTTGCAGAGGTTGCAAAAAAGTCACATACTTTTTTTGAATATAATGCTTTACAATGAGAAATATAAAGGGCGTCTTTAATCCTGGATGCTCACTGGATGTTGACCTGTATCACTTTGCTTGTTTAAGGGAGCTGGGAGTATAATTAGAGCAGGTACTGATGGATGCTTGCCCTGTTGCCATGCTTTGCTCTGGGCACCTGCTATTGGGCCAGACAGAGAGTGGGGACAGGACGCAGGACTGGATGGACCACTGCTCTGTCCATGCATGGCTATTCTTATGTCCCTGACAGTTTGTACAGGCCCTAATATTTCCTTAAAACAAAACTTAACTTTTGGGCAGACTGCAAACATGGAAAAAACCCCAGAGCTTGTGATGAACAAGGTAATGCTCATCAGCACACCTAACAGTTCCTTTTGCCCTAAAATCTGTTTCCATTTGCAATGATAAAGTCTTGAGGTTAATTTTTAAGAAATAGTATCAAGTGCATGTATAAAGCCCTGAGTTTACCTGCATGGTCAAGGGACAGCTTGTTTCAACTTCTTAAGGACACCTTCTCCTCCTAAAATATGACAATACCACCTTCAAATGACAGACAAGATGACATGCCTACACTATCTCTTGCTTTGCAACCAGGTTGGTGGATCTGGAAAAACACTGCTCTCTACAGCTCCCTGAAAGGCGACTTATCTACCCAGATTACCATTATGGAGACGTCTTGCTATATACCTTCACTGTGTGTCTATCATCACTTTCAGGGAAGCTTGGAGGTGCCTCTCTGTTGCCATAGAAATAGGGCAGGATTTGAACTAGATTGTTATTCCCTGCCTTCATTCCCTGCTGCCTAGGGTGCACATCAGTATGAGGCAATCAGACCTTCAGAGGTCCATATTCCACCAGCAGGACAAGGATGCTAAAAGCTGAGCACTGCAATGGCACATAATAGTAATTTATTGTTAGTGTTCCTTTTTCAGGATCTAGGCACTAGCCTCTTTGTGCTGTAATTCCTCGTCTGTATAATACCCTATGAAATAGTGGGGGTAATCTGAGATTAAATATGTTCAAATTGTTAAAATATGTTAATTTATGAACTATTTGGGTAATTCCATTTGGTGATGGGCATCTTGCCAGTGCCTTGGGCAAACAATTCCTGAAATTTGTGAGGTGCCTACAACTGTGAGTCAGTTTGCAGAGATCAGTCAAGTGGCAATGGAAAAAATCCTCCTAGGATCCCACTGACAGCTTTGCATTTCCCTTTGGAAAATCTTCTTACAGATTTAATGAATCCAGTAGTCACAAAGGTTCATGGAAGTGCTTGGTAGTGATAAAGCTTAGATATAATGCTCCTGGTGGAAGAGTGGATAGCTCTGGTGTCTCCTCCCTGCAATCATAATTAGTGTACCTTAGTCACCATCAACAAGATTCATGGTCAAACACATGGGGGAAATTTTGTGTGCCACTACTTGTTCCTTTAATTATATCAGATGCATGTTAACTCGCAGTGTTTAGACATTCATGTCCTACAAGACAGTGTTTATATCCAGATCAGAGAGAAAGAACACAGCTGCTCAAACACAGGCCATCCTCTCTTGTTTTATCTCTGTATTCAGATTCTGTATTTTAGAGTATATTGAGTTTTCTAAATGTTGTTGTTTTGCAACATCTTCAATGCATAGTGTTTTATGATAGTGCCTTAAGAAATAGTTATTAGTGACTGCAGAGCTGTTGCAACCATTAGTTTTGCCTGTATGGTAATTGTATAGTAAAAGCAGTCACCTATTGCTTTTACAATAAATTTTTACTGTTCAGATCACATTTGCATTACTGCTGGGATCACATTATTTCATTACTGTGTACCTACCACCTGGGCTTATGCAATTCGCCGAGTTACCCTCATAGGTATACTAATAAATGTTTAGTGTCTGAAAGGCAAGTGAGAGGCATGGTTTCTCCTTAATTTCCATCAATAACATAAGCACTTGCACAGCTGTCTTAGTTTAACGAGATAAAAGTTTTTGCTAAGGAGGGCAGGATAGGAGAAAAAAACCAAACTCCTCCCTCCGAGTTATTATAACTTCGAATTTAAGAGGCTTCTGTCGAAAAGGTGCGGAAAAGAAAATAACATCTCTTTACTAAATACGTGTATATATATATATATATATACATATATATGTAGCACAACCGAACAAACCACAATTCCGTAACCAAAACTTTCGCGGAAAACAATCAGGCATTTTAACTCTCCTCTCGGCGCAGTTATCACCACCCCCAGCAGGGGACGCCGCTGGGCTCTGGCGGCCGCCCCAAGCGGGGGACACCTCCCAAACACGGGGGGGGCGGGCACGGGAAGGGAAAAGGGAGAAGGCGCAGGGTGGTTCCTCCTGGGGACTCACGCTGTCGAAGGCTGGCTCTGGCTGAGACCCCCCCGTCTTTCGTCGATGGGTGCAAGCTGCTGCCGACACGGGAAAAGAGGAGGGGAAGGGCGGGCTTTCCCCTCAAAGTTTCCTCCGCACATGGCACCGGCTTTCCGATGAATCCGAGGCAGGTCCAGGCAGTGGGCAGAGCAGGACGTGAGGAATCGTAGGCGAGCCGGGACCTCCCCCGGGGCCAGAAGAACCCAGTGACCCGGCCAGCTCTTTGAGTCAGGGAAAAAGTAAAGGGAAGTCCAGCCAGCAGAAAAAACCTTACCACCCTCTTACAGTCTCCCGAAGCTATTACGTTGGAATGTGGACTATCAGTTAATACTTTTGTCTGTGGCTCTGCCGCTAGAATCATAGAATCAGCTGGGTTGGAAAACACCTCTGAGATCATCAAGTCCAACCCTTGATCCAACACTGCCATAGTTACTAGACCATGGCACTGAGTGCCACATCCAGGCTCATCTTAAAAACCTCCAGGGACTGTGAATCCGCCACCTCCCTGGGCAGCCCATTCCAATGTCTCATTACTCTCTCTGTAAAAAATTTTTTCCTGATATCCAGCCTAAACCTCCCCTGGCACAGCTTAAGACTGTGCCCTCTTGTTCCTACTGCTCGTTGCCTGAGAGAAGAAACTGAAGCCCACCTGGGGCTACAACCTCCTTTCACGTAGCTGTAGAGAGTGATGAGTTCTCCCCTGAGCCTTCTCTTCTCCAGGCTAAACAGCCCCAGCTCCCTCAGCCTCTCCTCACAGGACTTGTGCTTGAGTCCCTTCACCAAACTTGTTGCTCTTCTAGCCATCCCTTCAGGCCAGGGGAATCCAGTCAGCTAGCCCCCTCCTCCTCCAACTGCTCAACACCTTTCTTTCACAGTGGTAAAGGGAAAACACTCAAAGGAGGATTTTTTTGTAGTTCTTTCAAAAAAAGAAAACCTATGACAACAGCACAATACCATGGGATATATTTGAGAGATATTTTGGATTTGCCAGGTAATGCTTTTTTTGAATGAGGATGTTCAGAAAGCTTTTTCCTATGTGTTTAGAGAAAAGCATGTGACAGAACTGTATGATCTGCCAAATATCCATAGGTGGAGAATCACAACTGAAGCATCAGAATGATTTCTGGAGCCCTCTAGTACCTTGCTGCAATTTTGGCTGGAGGCATGAGAGTGCAGGTTAGACTACCACACATCAGAAGGCTGATGGTTCTTGAAAGTATTTTCTGCAATCAGTAAAACTTTTCGCATTTTTTAAATATCCCTTTGAAATGCAGTAAACACTAGCAAACCTCTTCTTACATTTAGTGTACATTTGCCATGTTCTTTCTGTCTTGCGGATGATAGGATGTGATTGCCACAAAAAAAAAGTGTTTCTGTGTTGTTTATTGGGAAGATGAGAAGGAACCAAAGGTGTGCTAAGCCTCTAAGCACAACAAAACTAAGAATAAGACATAAATATTCACAGCTTAACACTTTTATTTGAGTCTTATGTCATGTGTGTATTAGTAGGAGTGCAACTGGGGGTTGAGTTTATATTTTGCAGTTATTTCATGTTGGGTTGGGATAATGATGTCAGAGTTTTGTGTTTGCCTTGCAGATGGCTCCTCAGCAAAAAAAGCTTTACGTATATGGGCAGCATTTCAGTTTTCAAATCAGTGGAGTCAAAAGCAATTTGTCATTTGGCATTTATTTCAAATGAAAAAAACCCCCTGGAGTCTCTCTTAGATAAATAGTCACAGGACTAGAGCTTGACTAGTAGGTGCAAAGCAAATAACAACAATCTAACACACCAAATTCCATGCTTATTTACAGGTGAAGCAGGTTGTTTAATCATCTGTTATTTCTACAGGGTATACTTTCTGTGTCAGTCAGCATAGTTTAAACAGATGAGAGGAGATTGGAAAGTAGTTTGCTTTCAAATTTGTAGGAAGATTTCTACTTTACTTACTATGAAGCCTGGATTTATGGAACAGGAGTGAGTTAAAAAAATGTTTTATGAGTATTGAATTGTAATACAAGTGCTCAGAATGCATCCAGGCTTTTCAGTGTTTGTATTTCAAATTATTTGCATTAGGCATTGAGAAGTAAAGCTTAAGGCTCAGTTGGGCTGGAAAACAGGAACTCCATCCCATGAAGACATGCTGCAGTTCCAAAATCATTTTTCATTTTGTGTCAAAATGAAACTGCAAGCTTTTCAAAATACATTCACTAAGAATGATGAGAGATGTAATGACAAGAGTGCTCTGTTGGGATGCAGCACATATAAGGTGTCACTGCTTCCCTGATGCAGGCACAAGCAGGGCTGGAACCTAGCATTTATATCAGCCGTGATGGTCACAGGCTATTCTAGGCTGCCACTGAGTGCTGTCTGACACAGCATCTAAAGGCCGTTTCAGTTTTTAACATTCATGATGCACAAGCAGCATTCAGATTTTGCAGGTCAGATGAGGTCTTTCTCTCTCTGGCTTTTAGCAGAACATCCACCCTACTTGGACTTCTTCCAGGTTTCTTGAAATAAATACAGTTCTGAAAAATTCCTCGCTCTTGCCAAACTGGAATTTTCTCCATCAGCTCTTGATTTTCTTCCACGAATATCTGACACCTTGGATAAACCACTCCAGCAAGTAACTTCACATTTTCTCCCCTGGCTTAAGAGAGGGTGTAAGACTTGTGAAGTTACCGATGGAAGATTATTTGCTGGCTGTCTTCCTGAGTGCATGGAGGAGCCCCAGATAAATAGTGGAAAAGTTCCCTCACTGATTGCATTCTGATTCCCCGGTAAAATCTTCTCTGCTGTGACATTTTAAAAAAAATAAGTGCTAGTTTTACAGAGAGTGGGCCGTGGACAGTCCTAGTGCTGGTTTATTTCTCCCTGCTATTTCCTCCTCTGCCAGCTATATTTGCCTCTTGTGTCTCACATGCACATCTAAGGGCTGGAGCTGTACCAGGTTTAACAGGCTAGCCCTAGGACTTCTGCATGCTAATAATGGCTCTCACACTAAAATCAAATGTATTTGGGAGTCTCAGCTTAGTTGCACTGCCAAGTTTCCTCAGCTTAAGCAAATAGGGAGCAGCTTTCCAAGGGTAAGATAGAACCACATGCCTGATTTACATTATGAACAAAATCCTTGTGCCAAAATATCCTGTTGTGTGGCAGGGCTGAAATAGAGATATACACAGCCCCCTAGATCTAGTCAGTAGGTTTAAGATCAGGAAGGATTTTATCTTCAGGTCAAACCAGCAAGCAGTATAAATTTTTCTTTTTATGGTGTATGGTCTTATTTTTAAGGTCATCTCAGCTCTGTTACATAATACACTGTTCCTGGAGAAACATGAGAAAAATTATACTCTTCATTTTAGGGGGGTTTTGGGTGGGCTTTTTTGGGAGTCTTGGGGGTTTTTTTTAGGTGCTTGCACAATGTCATTTTTGAGGTTTTGAGTCTTTTGTATGAAAGATCTTAAAGTTGTTGAAGGATGTTATAGTTTTTTTTTTTTTTTAATAGCTTGTATTTGTTAGGTGCTTCAGAATGGATGCTATTTATACCTTGTTGTACTCCTGGGACTCTCCTTCCTTGATTCAAACAAAAAAAATCAATCATTTCATCTGGTTTTTGTCATTGCAATAGCAACAGGCAAATTGTATTTTAGTATATTTAGAAGATCTATTAAAATAGCTCTAAATGTTTTGAGGCAACAGCAAAGACAAGTGATGGAAACTGAAGAGGGAGTAATAAATAGGACCCTCCATCATTCTGAAGAGAGTTTAATGTGACTCATCTAATAATCTGAAAAAAAATAAAGCTATCATTATCTCCATATGTATTTCAAATTAACCCATAGAAAACCTTGCCAAAATGTAAATTTGAAATCTTACTTATTGCCTCATGAGAAAACTTGCTGAAAATCCATGAAAAAGGATGATGGGTTTTGTGGGCTCTCCTCCCCTCCCACATGCCACAAGAAGTGTTGGGAAAACATGAAGAGTGTCAGCTAGATAAAAAGCTTCAATCCACTGGATTTCCTGTGGTGATTTTTAGAACCACCTGTGTATAAATGCAATTGATGAAGACCTGTAGACATGTGAATAAGTAGGGGGAAGGATGAGTCCAGAGCTCCTGCTCCTGTTCTTGGTACACCAGTATGCTCTGGGGAATGGGAACCAGGATCTCTAACTCCTCCCTATGTGGGTACCTTGAATTCTGGGCAAAGGCTCATGCTCAATCTTTACTGCTCTCCTTTCAGGCACCACTGAAGGGTTTGCTGCCCTGTAGAGCAGAAAAATGATCAATAAGGGCAACCTTTTTCGTTGATGAGAAAAAAGGAATGTCAGGAATCAGAAGTGACCTGGGGAGACCCATGGACAGCAGTAAGGCGTATTTGTGCACAGCAAGTCCCTGATCCTCAGCTATCAATGGCAATACCTGACTGCATCAGTGGTGTGGACCCTCAGGAGAGAGAAGCAGAGCTCGAGCTGGGGCTGTGCCTGTTTGCTGTTGGCCTCGTGGTGTGTGCCTGATTTCAGACTCGCTGCCTCTAGAGCTGAGCCAGGGATAAAAATGGTACTGTCTGTAGCTTGTAAATAAGAATTCACACATGGTGCTAAGCCAATGTGTGGATGTTATTTCCTTGTTCCTGTTGTTGCTAAAACTGCACTCATAGCAAAAAGCTAAGGCGATTTTTTAAAGAGTCAGAAGTGTAAAAAAGAGCTTCAGACTACGAAGTGGGCATTTGAAGGGCTTTCTTTTTCTGCTTTGGTCATAAAACAGCTTTCATTCTACACAAGCACTGATGGACTCAGGATTTATTTTATAGCTGATGGAATAAGTTGGAATTTTCCTGGCTCAGTGGCTGCTTCTGCATCCCACATGTGCAGAGCAGTCCTGTTGTCTCTGACAAGGATATTACCCGAGAAAGGTAATGATCATTGACACAATGTCTTGCTGCCTGCCAGCTACTTGCAGTGCCTTTTTCTTAACAGATTCCTGTACGCTTGAAATACAGCTTTTCTGGTTAAATTCATCATGTCAAGAAACTAAACATCAGCATTCAAACTTTGCAAAGGCATTTCCATGCTTCTGTGTTCTGGGTCTTTTTTCATTTTGTTTTGTTTAGCCTTGAAGGAACCAGCTGTGATTGGAAGCAGATGATCTGAGGTTTGACAAGACAACATTAACCCTGCTGGCCTGCTGCTGCTTTCACTGGCTGCTCAGTTATCAGAGAGGCGGGGAGGAGGTGAGCAGCCAGGGGCGGTGCCGGGAAAGCACTGTGCGATGAACAGGACAGCTGTATGTGAAACATTAGCGGGAGGGGTGATGCATTAGGGAAAGGTTTTCTCTAGGCAGGGACCTGCGCTGGATTGATGACCTTTTGCATATCTGAGAGTTAGCTGAGAGGAATAGTGTGAGAGCAGGAAAGAAGGGATGATGTGTTGGAAATGGTGGAAGGGATGAACCAGACCCTGATGAGCAGAGCTGTTTTGGTAACTGCTGTGATTATAAAGTCATGCCTGTCCACCTGCTAAGGGTCTGCTAGCTCCCACAGAGTGGGCTGTGGGTGGATAAGGTGGGCCATGTAGAAGGAGAGCTGGAGGAGCAAACAAGAGTATTGCGAATACGTGATTTTACAACCAGTTTATCTTTGGAAAGATCAGTCCCATCACAGTCCTCTCTGCTGGCCCAGCTCTTGCCCAGTGTCCCTTTCCACAGCTTGGCATGAGGAGCTAGCAACTTTAAAAACGCAACAATTTCTATTTATTTCCTCAGGAGCAATCAATATTCTCAGTTCAGTGTTCAGTAAGCAGGCTAAAACTGAAGTAAACAAATCTCAAGCCTCCAGCTGTGGTGACACAGGGACTTTCACTCCCTCAATGGCTCTGTTGATCTCCCTTTCCTGATTTGACAGCAGCTTCAGGAGACCTGGGACATCTAAGCATTTATTGAAGCTGTGGTAATTGGTGAAATAAAATAATTGACAGACTGGCAACAGCATTTTAACCTTCTTAAAATACTCATACACTTTCAATGCATGCAAGGTCAGCATGCCACAGAAAGTGTCCTCAATGATAGCTTTAGATATATGTCCAGGTTATTTCTCTGCCAAGATCTGTGGTCTGAACTGCTGCCAATATTGAGTTATTCAACTGGATGAAGGACATTCTAATAAGATAACAGTTTATTGACACACTTATGCTTGTAAAGTAGCAGAAAGTTATTTTCAAGAAACTTGCAAAACCAAAAATAGGTTTAAAACATTGTGTTTTAGCGAAAATAAGATATTACATAGAAAATGCTTGAAAATTTGTAAAAAAAAAATAGATTTTACACACTAATAGACTTGAGCAAACAAAGTTATTTTCTCTTTTTAAATCATCTGCAAAATGTTTTCACTTTACTTCAGCTTACTCTGAAAAGTGATATAAATTTATGGATTTTGGCTGCAAAGCTTTTGGTTTTAGCATGGCTATTTTTCTGGGAGGGCAGAGCTCAATTAGTTGCTTGGAGATTGGTTTGTGTATTCCAACCTGTAGATATATCTTTTTTTACCCTTGAGCTGGTTCTCTAGACTCTGCTTAAAGCAGAGAAGGCAGCACGCTCAAGGCGTGGTTCACGTTACCTTGAGGTAGATGAAATGCATTAGATAAACTGTTGTCTGAAATGCTGCTGCTGCTCTTGGTTTTGAAATTTTGAAAGAGCATCCCGTTGGCTTGGACTGGCTCCAAAGAGTCTCTTCCTGCACATCTTCACCCTTGGGGGCTCCCAGCCACTAGTCAGACCTTAATCCTTGGACCCCAGGTGATTTCAGGTTAGTGATTTCACATTAGTGGTAGTGTGAGGTGTTGTTGTGTTTTCCACCAGACTGGGGTGATGAGCCCAGGCGTAATAAGATGCTGACATCCATGCAGAAGGTGATGAAGTTACATTTAGCTGAGGCCATATTGCTGCCTGCTGGGGTGGGACATAGTGTCTTAAGGCAGGCAGTGAAGGAGAACAGTCTGATCAAACTTTGCCAAGTACTGAAACAGCTCTTCTGGAAATCAATACTATTCATGCTCTGCTCTGCCCTTTGAATGGTATAATTTACTCAGAATATAACATTGCACCTAGTGCTGCATCTTGCTGTCATTGAAGCATTTCTCAGTGCAATGCTATTAGCTTCTATAGAAAAGGAATCTGAGACCTAAAAGTAAAAGAAGAAAAAGGTGACAGTCTTAGAAAACCTGCCAGTTCAAAGGTGTATTTAGAAAATGTTGTAATAAAAGAACTGTCATACTGAAAAGGAGAGGCTTTTCTTTTTTCGTTTATGTGTCCATGGTTCATGGAATGAGAATGCAGCAGGACATTTTGGCTTCATCTACACTCGAAAATTACACAGGTTGAAGATGGTCCTCTTGAACTTAGGTCAGCTTGAAATCCTCCTGATAAATTCTTTCAGCCTCCTAAACAGGATGATTACGTGAAAACTATCTGTGGGGAATTGCTTCTGGCATGAAGAAAGTCAGTCCTTTAAAGCCTACCCTTTAGCTCTCTCTGTCAAGTCCCTGAGTTCACCACTGAACAATGGTGAGCTCAAAATCTTTCTGTGTTTGAATTCCAGTTAAAGGCCAATCACTGAAGAGGTTCTCTTCCTCTGCACAAATCCCAGTACTGGGACTGAGCTCCACATGTCTGTCGGGGATATGTGGGTTTGGGCACGCCTGAGCTGGGATTGTGAATTGGGGTGGGGTGGGTATTGTCCAGTCTTGGCTGCACTGTGTCTTTCTCATCTTTTCCATACTACCTTGAACAGGCAATAACCAAACCCTTTTTATCAAGTGCTATCTGTGTACTCAGTGACCACAACGCTGGACTTAGGCAAGCCGATGAGATACTTATGAAAATTTGGAAGAAAACTGCTCTTGCAGGGAGCAAGCAAGAAAAGAGAGATTGTTAAAAAAAATAATAAGCAAATCTGTTCTGCCGCCACTTTGCGCCGCAAAGGGCAGGCAAAACACTTCCCCAAGGATGGAAAGAAGGGTTCAAGTCCCAGAATATTTCCTGGCCTCTGGCTGCTGTATTTTGTGTGTGCTCATTTAAGGGCAGAATTCAGTAAGTAGTGCCAAGCCGACTTTCACAGCTTGAGCATCCAGGTGGCATAGAGAAGCCAAGTGCCACTGAAAACAGTGATGCAAAGCCAGGTCACCTACCCCGTGGCTTCCGTATGTGCTGTGCCACTGTCACGAAAGTTTTATGATGCAGTCTTACGCTGCCTAAGTGCGTATACCTTCTCAAATAATGAAGTTGTATTATAATACAATTCTGTTTTTTCTCAAATGTGACAAATACTTGAGTCAAATGCATTTTGATCCAAATCAAAGTCCTCTGCTCTCTCAACTTAGTTCAGCTGTTCTCTGAAAGTTCTGGCTCTGCTTGAGCCCATGATTGCAGAGATATCAGGTGATCTCCTTTTCTAAGAATATTTTCAGTTCAGCTAAACCCAAGGGGTAGTAAAAATCTGGTCAGAAGTCAGAACTCATGAGACTTTCAAGCCAAAAAAGGTTTTGACAAGTTCAGCTCCTGAGTGTGTGGCTATTCTCCTGCAACCAACCAAAATCAGAGGTCCAGTTTTCTGTGAGTGCAAGTGAAAGTGACAGGAGATTCACTACCACATAACACTTAAGTTTGGCCTGACCTTCTAGTTCATACTCAACTGAGTGGTGTTTTTTTTTCTTATTCCTACAAAAGGTCTCAGTGCTGTGAGGAATAGTAGAGAATTAAAAACCAGTATGTATTTTTTCTGCACATAGGTTATATAAAGGTTATATATATATAAAGGTTAGAATATGAATTCTTACTTGCTAAAGAAATATGTAACACATGCAATGCTTATTTTTCCATATTACCATATTTTTTATAAACTCAAGAAATAGGTAGTCCCTTTGCTGTGGGATAATGATGGGTGCTCTTCTGATTACATTGAACTTGGCCTTTCCATGCCTTCCATAGGAATATGTGAGTGACCTGATTTCCTAGCAGTGTGTCATCAAGGAATTCCTAGAATGCTCAATAAAGTACTGAAATACAATTTTACCCTAAGATACATAGAAGCACATTAAATTTATATCGATTGGAGACCTGTGGCCATCTTCCAAAGTACATATTTCTTTTTCATTTGTTATGGACAGGCAATTAACTTTACTTGATTTAATATAAATTAAAGTTTTTAATAGCTGCTTAGGTTCCCTGCCTTGGAAGGTGCAATTAATTATATCTTTTGCAAAATTATTGCACAGCCAGATACTTGAGATATACATGTGATATCAGACACAATTCTCAGGGGATGTCATTACAAATGCAGCATATACAGTAAACCAAACCTTTCAGAAAAATACGGAACATTTACTGTTATGCCAGGAATTCTTAGGGGGAAGTCCAGCCTTTGTAGATAAAGCATTGTCTTGGCCTAGCAGAGGACTTTTACAGAACTTGTTAGAGTGAAGCAAGATTGTCTGTGCTCACCTTTACTGAACCTAACTACTATAGTTGTGGTGGGGCAAAAAAAAGGATTTTAGCTGGTCAGCAGACCAACCTCGTTTGGGGATTAGTTTCTTTCCCTTTAAAGGTTTTGTGAGTTCCATGAGTCCCGACTCTTGCAGATAAATCAGAACAAGGCGGTAACAGATAGCACAAGAAAGATGCAGCAGAAGTTAGGAGATGTTTAGGAAAGATGTGCCTCTCTATCCTACAAGTAACTGTGTGTTGGATCTCTGACTTGTAAGCAGAGTAGCAATCAGGAGAAGGCCAGGCTGGGGGAAAGAGGGTGGATTTGGCCTGGATAGATGTCCTCCAAGTAAAAGCTGACATATGAACTACTCATTCCAGGTTCCCAATAGTGAAGCAGAGCTTCAGAAGGGCAGTGCAGCCCATCCTGTAGCAGATGGCTGATACCTAAAGTAAGATTGGGTGCCCACTCTGCATTAAAAGTTTGCTGAAGGAAAAGCCTGTGCAAGGGAGCTGGAGATGTGCAGTTCTGAGGGCTCTAAATCCCCTTTCCTGATTTGCTGGAAAGTTCAGATGACATTTGATGGCCATTTGCGATTCTGCAAGGATCTTTCTACTGCATTTTCTGGCTACCTGTACAAAGAGCAATTGCAACTTGACCTGTATATGCAGTGTCATGGGACCCCTGAGTCCATCTGTGCCTGTTGAGTTTCCATGCCCAGGTGCACTCAGCTTATAGCCTTCAGTGAGGCTTCCAGGGGCCTTGAACATGCCTGAGTATTCTTATGATGAAGCAGGACTGCAGCTGTCACTTGCAGCCCTATGGATGATAATACTTTGAAGGGAATGTGGAAGAAGCTTGGAGAAGCTGGGCTTCTCCCTGAGGTGCCATGAACTTGCACAGCCTGATATGTCTTTAGTAGGAAGGTGATGAGTGGTTTTGTCACTCCTAAGTACTAATGAAAGGGTAACAAGCCAAATACAGCGGCGTGCCCTGGCTACCTACCCTCCTCAAACAGCAGTGATGAAGCTGTAATTCAGAGCTAAGTGCCCAGGAATTAAACTTGTTAAACCACAGTTTGTGGAGCTCTACCTGGTGCTGTTTTAGTGATGCTCACTACTCTGTCTGCTTGTTCAGCAAGGAGTACAGAAGGGAAGCAGCTCATGATCTTTGCTCTCTGTGCACAGCCTTTCTTTTGGAGGGCTGTAAAGGAAGGGAAATTCTAGTGATACCTGTAATATGCAGCGTGACACAGGGATGTTCACAGCTATGAAACTGTCTTCACGCGGATACCTTTTTAATTGCGTTTCAATTAAATTTAGCAATGAAATTGAAATTGAGGACAGGAAAGCAAATAGTATACTCTTCCCTTGCAGCCTCAGGCGACTGAAATACCCAGACCTCCAGAGGAGAGAGCTTTAAAGCCACTTTAAAGCAAACTTCTTCTTTTAAAAATCAGATGAGTTAAACATAATGAATGATATTTAGTTCTATTTTCTCTTCCAGGCATCTGAAATTACAGCTCCATGCAGAGAAGTTACCCGGTTCCCTCATGAGGATCTTTATTTGAAATCTAATAGTGCCACTACAGCCTTCTGTGCTCAGAGCTGGGTGATTGACATGGTGTTATGGCAGCTATGCCACGAACTGCGCAGGCTGTGTCAAAGATTTGCTTTGTATTCACAGCACCAGTTCTCTCAAACCCATAAATGACATAATTAAGAGAACGAAACCATGGAGATATAAATTAGAACTGTGTGAACCTGAGTTTTCTGGTGTTCTGCAGGCTATAGGGATCAGCAGTCAGGGCATCTGTACCACACGTGGATGGCAAGGTGGAGGACCTGCAAACATCAGGCTCCAGGTTTCAAGAGAGCTGTGTGAATGTGCTATGCACACTCGAATGCACTCTCAGTCTGTCACCAATGGCACACATTTCATGGGTGACAATTGGGCCAATAACTCATCTTGGGGTGTTACATTTCTCTATCAAAGCCACAGCAGGCAGTTCAATAAATGAGGTTTTTGCTTTTTTTCTGACTCTGGTTTTGAGTAACAGAACAGGCAGACGTGTTCTTGGGCATCGAGGATCTAGTAAGCAGCGTGAAAAATATAGCAGTGCAGACCAGAAAAGAGTAAGGAATTGTGATATATGGAGGGGCTGTTCACCATCACACACATCCCTTGGTAACAAGTCAAAGGGACTCCTGCACCTGGCGGAATTTTATCCTTTCCCAGAGGCTTCCTGCCTCCAGACTGGGCTGGTTGCCTTCTTCTTCGCCTCTATGGATTCTGAAAAGATCTGTGAAATAATCCATTTTTAAGAAAACTCTGTATGTTCTTTGGCAGAGACAAATTTTGACTTTACAATCTACAGCTCTGAGACACAGTCATGATTATGTAATTGAGGCATTTGTGGGCCAAACCACAGGTCGTTTGAGTGGTGAAGTGGATAATAGGAAGACAGACCTGCACTGACTTCTTGAGCCAGGACTGGTACCTTTGTATTTACTGCTCCTTGAAAAGATTTCTCTTTGGCTTTATCTGCTCTTCCTTGGAGCTATGAAAAATCTCACTGCTTGCAGTGTCCTGCAGCAAGGAGCTTCACAGCTTATCATGCATTGCAGGAAGGAACCTCTCTCCATTGTTTTGAATCTGACACCTAGTAAATCTACTAGATGTTTTGTAATTTCTGTATCAGTGAGGCAGTGAGCATGATCTCTTGTAAAAGTGTCCACAGCTTTCATGATTTCGAGGATTGCTGGCATCTACTTTCTCAACGATGTCTTCTCCAGATTGAAGAATTTGCTCAGTCACTCTTTGCACAGAAGCCTTTGTCTTCTCCCTCCTCTCAGGATGAAAATTCAGAGAACTGATGAAGTGTTTGAGTCTAGGCTTGAGCAGGAGGTGGGCTAGAGGACTTCCACAAGCCCCACTGATCAAAATTATTCCACAGTTTAGGAAAAAATCATGTGTGTGTTTGGAGGGGGTGGCACTTTTTTATTTGTACATTATCTGTCAAGTTAAACAAATTTATTGCATTTATTAGTATGCTGTTGAGCAATAGCCTTAACAAAGCTTAGCTGGGGAAAAAAGAGCAGTGAATTGACAGTTCCTGTGCTTTCCAATATTATCTGTCACATTACTAAAAAAAGCATGCTTTACAGTAAATACCAAGAGGTACCTACACAGATGATGTAATTAAAACCACTGATAAATATGAGATTTTTCATCAATACAGTTTTTAGTACTGTCTTTTCAATTGCATGTGGTTTTCTTTGCATGTTCTGAGATGTGACACTAGAAAGCCTTTTTTTTTTGCATTACTTTTACCAGTCACAGGGGAAGCCACTGGCCATGTTCAGTTGGCAGCTACCCTGCAACATTTGGCAGCAAGCTGAAGCAGAAAACCCCGCAGCACTAGTTGCTGTCATCTAAGCTGTGTTCACCAGCACTGTCCGAGATGCACCTGACCTTCAACTTCACACCAAGGTTCTAATTTGGGATTATTTATGGGGATTTCTTTGTAACAGCAGTTGGGTTTCCTTTTAGTGTCGTGGTGGTTTCACACCTCCTCTCAGGGCTGCAGAGCCCTCTGCCACCTCCATTCATCTGATCCCTGACACCTTTGTCCCAGACAAGTGCCACTCGGCAAAGGACTCCTGGGCACATCCTCAGTCCTGGGCCCTTCTCCATCTTTTCTGGTTGTTTCTGATGCATTCATTCAGCGCACAAGTTGGCTCTGCTGCAGGATCACATCTCCCAGCTCCCCACCAGGGATTTTTTTGGCTCATGCCCACTGTGTTGCCTCTCCCTGCCTACAGGCAAGAGACTTCTCACTTCTGCTCTGCCTTTGGCTTTCGTCTCTGCCAACATTCATGATTACTGATACAGACTCGTGGTTTTTTTCGTTGGGGGATCCTGGAATAAGGGAAAATCAGATTGGTTTTGCAGCTTGGGTGTTGGCCATGCACTTAACAGATCCAAGGTGATTTTTTTGCATGTGATATTCTGCAGAGCAGGTTGTTGTAGTGGGTAGAAACAGCATTTTTGTGCCTCCGTTTTGGAAACGTGCAGGTTAAATTGTGTGTGAGTGGCAGGTCTGAAGCAAAGAAGACGTGCCTTGTTCAGCTCTCGCTCATGGAGGTGGGCTGTATTTTCATGCTGCTAGTACTGAAAAGAGAAGAAAAAAGAAATCATTTCCACAGCGGAGGGTGTAGAATTTGAAAGTACTTTATTTTCTTGCCACAGAAAATTACATACACATACAACACTACATATATATTTTTTTTTTTTTTTTTAAGGACCTTGGCTGGAGAGAGGGATGGGTTGCTAATGCGTGTGCTTTTCAGGATTACCAGTTTTTAACACTATGTGAGACTGTCTGGATGCTGTCCCCATGGTTCATGCTGTGCTATTCCCCTCTCTGCCATCCCACATGGCTGCACGATGGACAGGCACAACCAGGAGGGTTTGTGTGCGTGGAGTCAGTCCTGTCAGCAGCAGTGCAGAGGCTCTGCGGCTGGTGACTGCTGCCTGCAGACACACTGCTTTTGCTCAAGAAGTTGAGCATCTTTTTGGAGGTTCCTTTTGGGGAAGGCAGCAACACTCCCTCCTGCAGTTCAGAGGGGAGACTAAGACTGGGTGAGTGCAGGCTTTGCAATGAGGTGAGGCACTGAACAGGCTGGATTAAAACCATCCCCACTCTAACACTTGCTTATAAAATTACAGCTACAAAGAGAGGGTTTTCTAAAATGCTTAAAGCAACCCTGTTCTTGTTGGAGAAAGTGTGAAGGATTCAAGTGGATTCAGTGGGGACGCAGCACTGCCACTTGCAAGGGGACGATGTCTTCCTGCACAAGGGATCTGATCAGAAAAAACTGCAATGGACATCATGAAAAGCAGCTCCTGGCAAGGGAGAGGAGTGGCTGGGGCATCTCTGGCCTGAGCTGCTGCAGACAAGGACTAGGAACACCTGGGGAAGCTCAGTCTGCTCCTGGCAGGAAGAGGAGATGGCTCTTAAAACACTTCCTAGGACGGGGATGGAGGGATTCTGTTGTTTGCCATAAATCTTCTTCAAAATGCATAATAATAATAATCAGAGTTTCACATTTCATCAAGCTAATTCCATTGGCTAATTGGGTAGAATTGAAAACATGTACTGTAGACGGATCACCAGAGGCATAGATAAAAGTGCATTTAACTCCTTTGGTAGACCCAGACTGTACATTAGTGCGGTCTCTCCATCTCTCCCCCATGACCTGCCTGCCCATGGAGAATGCAGGAGGGCTCCTTGTCAGCAGCAAGACCAGGAAAGGAAAAGTGCTGGGAGCCCCTCATTTCCCTGTCCATCTCTCTGTGCTGATGTTGCCATATGACTACCTGCAGCCCAAGGAGGCAGCAGGCATGCCTCTTCCTGTGCACATTAAAGGGAGCAGCTTCATCTGTGTCTCCTTCGTAGTTGCTTGATGATAGCACCTTCCCTATGAGGTTCCACTGCTTTTTCATATTGTTTTTTCAAAATTATTTTCTGTCAGTGAGAATAGCTGTAGGACAGGGACATTGTGGCATTGTCACTTAATTGCATTCAGGCTCCAGTCCCTCCTGCAGCAGTGTCAGGATCCCCATCTTTTTACAGGGCTAACAGATGGCTTTGCAGAAGACCCAGGCATTGGGGTAAGGAATGATCTGCAGAGGTTGCTACTGGAAGGAAAATAATGTTTTATACATGCCAGGCTGGGGCTCTGGACAAGGCAGACCAGATTTTTATCCTGGTGTTTTAGTAGACACAGCAGATGCTGAATGCCAAATTCCCTGAGAAAAACAGGGAAAAAAAACCCGTCGGGAGGAGGTTTACGTGATGTTTGCTGCTCCATACTAAAAAACCCAGTATGTATAGGTTCTAGGAATAGTTTCAAAAAGGCAGAAGTTTGGAGTAAGAGATAATATCTTTTATTAGAAAAAAAGATATCACTGGAAAAATTAGCAAAGCTTTTCTCACAACTACATTGCTGCTGTATCATGATTCAGTTATTAATAAATATGTTCTTAAAATTTGAAAGAGATCTGTTCAAGGCCCTCTGGAAATTGATTTGAATTGTGCCATTATTTGTGATGGTGGTTGCTGCCTTATAAATACATTCAGTGATGATATTAGCCTTGCTCTTTAATTGGATACTGACTTCTTTCAGCAGCAAGGTGTTTTATGGCTGATTATACATGTTCCTTTGCACCAAATGACACCTTGTGTCATAATAGCTTCCATTTTTATTGCAGTATAATACTGCAGTAGGCTTCATAATACTTGAAAGGCTTCATAAATTACTGAAAGATTTACAGAAGGAACAAGGTATTTGAAAAATCTTATGTATGAAGTCTGTTTTTCTGACTACTTTAGAGAGTATTTTTTTATTATTTAATTTGTGTCCTTGAAATAATGAGGAATATCAAAGCTTTTTTTTGTTTGTTTGTTTGTTTATTGCAAGGAACCATTGAATAGTCAATTCGTGAATACTGGGTGTCTTCTTAGCTTCCCCACAATGGGAAGAATGCAATCCTAAATACTTACGAGAAAAGAGAGAGCCCACCTTCCCTTCCCTTTGTACTTCACAAGTAGAAATTCCAAAGAAGTTAAAAAAGAAATTAGTTTGGTAAAAAAATACCTTGTCACTTAGTCTGTCTTGTCACTTTCCCTTTCCTGATCCCTTCATTTCCTCACTTGTTCATGGAGCTTTCCAGATTGTACAAGGCTTTGATTTCCCTCAAAAAAGTGAGCAAAAGCTTTTTGCCTCCCATATGACTTTAATAATAAATCTGTCATACTCTACCTGATACATCATCAAGAAATGACACCAAAAAAAATTACAACCAGTTCAGCAGATGTTGGCGGTGCTGGCATGAATCCAGTTTGCCCACGGCTGGACAAATGAGTAACATAAAAACAGAGTTTATATATGCTCCTGACAATAGCTGAAGGCTCTCCTGGCACAGCCTGAAGCTGCATGACCCATAAATATTTCTCTCCTGGCAGTTGCAATCTTGGCCTCCTGCTACAGTAGAACTTGTAAAAACTGTAGACAGTCTATTGCTCTCCTGGAACTTACAGACTCCCTTGCAGATTTCATGAGTATCAATCACAGGCATTATGTCATAAGAGTTACAGGTTACCAGCTGGTCTGGTGTGTAAAAGTGTTGCTTGCAGTGCTGGCGACTGTAAATGCCATAAATTTTAACTATTTCTGTTTATGAGATATGCAAGAAAGTTACGTTTTCATCTTTTAGAACTCAAAGATTCCGTTAACAAGGCAAAGATCTGATCTGCATGTCACCAGGCAGATGTAAAAGCCAGATTTTTACCTATGCAGCAGTTGTTTTCGGAATGTTTCAGACCTTTTACAGAGGCTTGTAGTAGAGCTGACAGTGTTTGCATGACTCTGGGAGGTGATCAGACATGTGCTTCTGGCAAGACATAGCTTCCCTTAGTAGTACAGCCACCAACACCCTGGTTTAATGGAAAAAGGCAGTGTAAAGAAAATGTGGCTTTTTTATAGATCAATTCATTTATTTCAGATTGGTTGGTAGAGCTTTTTAAACACCCATCTGTCAGAAAGGGAACAAACTCTTCTATATGGAGAGCTTGCTATTCCACATTTCTTGGTGTCTTTTAGGTCTGTTCCTTGCATTTGGTCTTGGCAGATTGAGACTGCAGAGACATCTGTGACTTCAGTGTATTTATACATAGAAAATAAAAATCTTTGAGCTCAATTTCTCCATATGCCTCTTTCAGCTTTCTATTATTAGAAGGCAAACATCTTGGATGTGTTACATTCAGGGCTGCCAATTGTCCCCATTTCATATTCTAGGTTGCTGATATTTTCAGGTTTGTCTTTTGGTATCTTTAGAATCTGCCTGGTGAAAAAAAAAAGGCATCATTTCACTATTGGCTTGTAAGAATGAGTCATTAATTTTGGTAAGACACATGGAGATCCTTTCTCAGTAGGTCTCTGATTCACCTCGTGTCCTAAATCTTTTCAAGAAAAACATTTTCACAGTCTTTCCTTTAGAAAATGTGTTTCCTTCCTGGTTTTGACAGGAAAATAAATGAGATACTACTGTCTCCCCCACCCTGTTCCCCCAAAAGTACTGTTCTGCCCCTGTATGTGCAGAGGAAAATGAGAGTTAGGGCAGGGGAATCTGGCACCTTCGGGGATTTTCACAATTCATATCTTTCATTCATATCTGAACTCATCCTTCTTCTCTCACTCCCTCTCGGAAGAGAATGCACCTTGTAGCCATAGGACCAACACACTTCAAAAGGAAAAACAACCAAATACCAATAATTTAAACTATACCTGGAAATTGTATGGAAAATAATAAAATCAAGCATGTCTACTACCTCATCAGCAAGACCATAGTGCTTTACTGCGAGAATCTGGGCACTGTCCCGGCTCTTGCCTTGATCTTTGCATTCTCGAAAGACTGGACCCATCCAGGAAAGCATGATGAAGGATATATTGCTTCATTTTCCTCAGACCAAGGGACATCAGACTTGTGACACAAACAATGGTCCCACATGGACAGGGTGAGTGTGCCACGTGCTGAAGATACCAAGATTGTCACTCAACTCATGCTGTGCACAAGTGTGCTGAGATCCTCTTGTTAAAATGATCCCTTTAAAATCAGGCAGCGTTTCAAAGCTCCTCTGCATTTGGCTTAGATTCAGCTCAGTGAGAGAGGCTGAGCTCTCAGGATGCCCTGGGCTTGCTCTCCCTGTGCTGCAGGAGAGCACAGCCAGGCACTGTACAAAACCCAGGTGTTGGGATACTGCAGAGCACCACTCTCCTCCCCATGCCAACCAGAGGCATCTGGCAGGGCTTGAATGAGGGCTAAGTGAGCTTCTCCCCCAGAGACAACACCTCCTTGCTGAGATAGTAAATCACTGTCTTGCAGGGACACCAGTGCACATAAAATTAACTACTTGTGGTTTGAGTTGGTAAATACTGATTCTGTGATACCTGTGCTACATGAATGCTTAAAGGAGCAATTTGAGATGAGGAATGTCCCTTTGGCAGCTGCTGTAGCACCTCACCATACCCACAGGGCTCATGGGGACAGCAGAGAGGGAACAGTATAATTTCTATTTGAACAGTAATTCTAGTGCACCCCCTTGCCCAGGTTCACCTGAGAAATCAAAGAGCATTGAAGGATTATAAAAAGGTGATGAGCTGATTTTGTAATGAAAATTTGTGCTCTCTGGTGCCAGATGCCACCGAGACCTTGCAACCTTCAGTGCTGATGTGTGCTCTGTTAACTCCAGATCAGAGTCTCCACTTCTTCTCTTGTTTTAAAACACTGGCTGATCCACTCTTGGATATATCTTGTAGGAAATTATGCATCAAGCCCCTTAGAAGCCTTCTGCTTTCCCCCAGATGCCCAGGAGATGTCCCAGCAGGAGCAGAGAGCATCCATAAAATAAACACAAGGGTAAACCAGGTGCTGCACTGGATGTGGCTCATCAGAGAAGGTGATTGTGAAATGGTTGGATGTCACTCAGACTCTCTGGACCCCCTTGCTGGGGTACCAAAAGCAGTTCTCATCCAGCACTATTACATACCTGTGCATCCCTGGGGCCACCATCAGCATGAAGCACAGAGCTATGGGGCACTGGCCTGAGGCTGCTTTTGAAACACAAGGTACTGTGCGCTGCCTAAGGCAGGTTACTGACTGCTGAAAACCTCTAAAGAAATGACTGGGTAAAACAAAATATCGGCTGTTCCTGAATTCTTTGGGTTTTGAGTCCAACTCCCTGTAAATATTGCCAATGACTCCTGACCTTTTGAGAGTGTTTATGCACTGCTTTGTGCCCAGGACCACTGTTTGGATGTGGTGCTATTTCCTTTCCTTTGCAGTGCTATGCATGTGCCCTTTTGCACATCTTTCACAAAGCCTTGTTTCAGCTGTTTTTCTTTAGCCTCGGCATACAAGCAGGTAATTATTCTCTTAGTTAAGACTGAGCTGATGCGGCAGGAGCTCTTTCGCAGTGTTGTTACATCTGCTGAGCCCCATACGACAAAGGGGGTGATGGACTTTATGGTCTACAGAAGAGCAGACAGCCCTGGTTTCCCATATGAGGGCTCCTGTTCAACATCAGTGAAGTGGTGTTAAGCTTCCCCTGAATGTCCTTCAGGACTAGGGTTGTGTCAGGCATATCCTGCACCTCTCCGTCTTTCTGCATGTGCTTTGGGCTGTCAACCTTTTCATAGAAGGCCAGCATTTCAAGACTTGCCATAATATTTGGTGCTTGAGCCTGTGCAGGCTAGGCAACATGAGTGCCATACAGCTCTTCTTCAGGGTGTCCATACGTTCTGCAGTGTGTCTGTCACCTGCAGATTTCACATCCCTGGGATCTTCAGGTGTCACATCGGAGAAAAACTGGCCTGCAAGATTGGCCTGCAATCAAACAGAGCTGTTATTAACCAACAGATTCTAAAGTTATCATGGTGTGCACAACAACACACCCCCTCTGCTGGGCAGTGGCCAGTCAGAGCCCCCCAGCATGTCTCAGCAGTCCAGGAGAAGGGAGGTGAAGGGAGGGAGGTATGGGGAAAGGTGCCAACGGTAATATGATTTGGGGCTTAGGGCAAGAGGAGGAGCTTGCCACACCATGGGAATGCACACTGGGGAGAACTAAGGATATTGTGATAGTATGAGTGATAGATGCACTGAGGGAGAGCTGGTTTTGTCAGTCTGGGAAGCTATAGGTAACAGAACAGATATCCAAGAGACAACTGGCTTTTTGAGTTCTGCTGTGCGGGGAAGAGCTGAAAAGTGCAATTCACCAGAAAAGCCTACATAGATTACAATGATAATGCAGATAATTAATACAAGTCCTTACCTGTTAGTGGTGCTTAGTAATGAAAATATCTCACTGTGTACACTAATAGCTTCTAATAAATTAATAATATTGGTGTTTTTAATCATTGGTTATGGACATCTGATTTATAATCTGAAAATAGCTTATACCCTGTTGCTGTGGAACAACTGCTGTCCACACATGACAGAGTCTGAGTGGAATATATAATTTTTTTAGCTCTTTATCCTTGCTAGAGGCATGAGCAAACACAGTGAGCCTCCTAATGCATTTAGCAGCAGCCATGTGGTATAATGGACCAAGGCCATGTATCCTGTAAAATAGAAAAATTTAAATGAAAAAAGGGTGGAAAAATACCAGCCAAACAAGCAAAAATGCTATGTTTTGGTCTGCTGAGGAGGGATGTACTCCTGAACAGGCTTATTGGGCTTTTCTCTTTGAAGTCAGGATCTCTGTGTTTGTCCTTCACTCAGGTGCCAATGCACCCAGTTGCAGAAGAAGACACATCTCCTGAGCGTCATTTTTGACATTGCTTAAGCAGTGCAAGAGGCAAAGACGCTTCCTCTGGTGTGGCACTGAAAGGTCTCTGGCTCTGCACAGTACTGGTGGGCTCCTGTCTGCAGGACATGACTTGACCTGTTCTTCTCCAGGACATGGATGGATTCTCCTCCTCAGCTGATGTCACCCAGTTTCATCACAGTTCTTAGACAGTGAGAGCGATCTGTGGGGTGAGATAGATGTCTGTGGAACAAGGCCAAGCAGGACTGGGAATACCCTCCTACTCCTCAAATCCTCTGGCTGTTTCTGGGGTGAGAAAGTGCTCACAGCTTTGGCCTGCCTTTGTGCCCCCACCCTTTCCAAGTACTGGTGAAAGATGCTACTGAGCTAGTTTTGAGATGATGCAGCTCCAACTGGAGCTGCGGTGAAAATCTGTTCTGCATCTCTTCAGAGACTGGCATGAACCTTCTGGGGGACTTCCCTAAGCACAGATCTGCTCTCTGCTGCTGCTTCTGGCCACCTTCAGGGAAAATTCCCTAGAGAACCAGTGTCATGGTACTACCATCTGCCAGACATGATGACAAGTCCATTGCTCTCAGGACACACATTGCCCACTTCTTCTAGCCATCTTCAGCACAGGTCCAAAGATCTCCTGTCTTGCAGCCTGACCTCAAGGCCAGCCCTGCTGCAGTGTTATAACCTGGAGAAGTCAGGTAGAGTCAGCCATCAGCAGCCCAGACTCTGCCTCAAGATGATGCTACAGGTTCATTTTTCTTTTTAAACATTTTTTGTAGCTGCAGCTATTGCTTTAGGCGAATTACCAGGTAGGACAAATAGACAATTAAATATTTCCCAGGTATGGCATGCCACTGTTATACTGTCTGTAATGTTCAGTAATTGTGACTAATGCCTTGCTCAGAAGGTAGATTCAAGATTCTCCACTTTCCTTGGTCAGGGGAGAGAGCTTTCTTAAGCCAGTTTTTTTTCCTTAAGCCTCCAAAATCATCAAGTGCAACCTTCGACCTTCTCAAATTATAACAGGCTGCGAACCACAGAACTTACCTTGCAGGATGTGGTATCAGTACAGCAATATGTTATAATGACCTTGAAAAAACCCAGTGTCCTCTCTCTGTTAGGGCAGGCAGTACAGTAGTGTACCAGCAATAATCAAGGGACTCATTCTCCAGCTAATTAAAGACTTGAAATTATAATTTCATGTTGTGATTGTTTGCAATTAGTCACGGATGCTACTGATCACTCACTCTGCCATTATTTTTCCACGAATGTACTAAAAAATGCATTGTAAAGTAAAATCAGCCAAAGGCTTAGAATTTAAGGTTAAATTTGACACAACTTCAGCTTTCATGCATTTTATCTAGAATTATTAACTACGGAAAATTGTTATGCATTTCTGAAGTATTACATGCACTTTACATATGCATGTTATACGGTTCATACTCTGCCAAATGCAGATATCCTCCGTGTAACTTTAGGCTTCTTTTATAGTCAGTGAGGAGAAGTAGACAACTTGCCTGATCACCCTCAGATGTCTGGCTTGGAGGAATCTTAATTGCATAAAAGCAAGATTTCATACTTTCTCTTCATTTCTCTGTACATAGGGAGCTTGGTGCACCTATCTTGGATGTAAAGACATATGTTCCATACAGGTAAATGTGAGATGTATCTGAGGAAGTACATGACCATCATGATTTGAATTCGGAGAAATGCCCAATCCTGATTTACACCACTGGAGTAATCTCCCAGAGTCATATTTTATGGGGAGGCTAACACCTACAAGACCAAGCGCAGTGGGGGTATGGATTCTTATGGAACTCGGTCACTAAGTTGTCCAGCCTGACCTGCTCCAGTGGCCACCAAGGCAGGACAGCAAGGCAAAGCTAACAATGGTAGGGACAAACATTCACCTAGGAGGAGTAAACATTTACATGGGGAGTCACCCGACCCAACTCAAAGTTTGTTGTCTAAGTCTGAGCTGGTCACACCAATGAATTTCTAAAGCCAGTGAAGAGGAACATGCACTTCCAGGAGGGACTGCTTTTATCCCAAGAATAGTGGGAATAGACTCTGCTGCTGATGCCTGTTGGTGTCCTTCAAGCACACTGAGGCAGCCCAGGGCCAACGTCCAGGTATGTGCAGTAAGGTGAAGCAATTCAGATGTTTATAGGTGATATGACAACTTCACAAGAATTTGAGGGTACAATTTTGAGAGTAAGTTCCTATAATAATCCCTCACTCCGAGTCCAGACACTCCTACTTTTATGAAGCTAATGATGCAACTTAACAGGAGTAAGATGGAGGAGACCAGTTCTCTGGTTGAACAGAAAAGCCCAGCTGAAATGTGTGTAACAGCGTGATATGATTGCCATTTTCCTTGTCTTTCCCATCCTCTTTCATGGGCAAGCTGTGGCTGGCCCTCACGCCCTGCATGCTGCTTCCCTTCAGCTGGTGATAAATATGCTTTCTGTGGGGCAGTGAGCACATTTCTTTTTATTCTTAAGAAAATAAAGCTGTTACGAATAAAGTATCCCACTCTGTAGTTTTCTGACTGATAAAAGTTCACCCCTAAACTTAAGAGCACATGTCCCTGCTGAATTGTCATGGCAAGAATGTCAGTAGTCACAAGTATAATATTAGATCACTGTTGCAGGGGATGAAACCCTCCATCTGGATGGGAAAGACTGGATGGTCTCTGTTTTTAATAGCTAACTTTCAGTTGATGGCACCAGTGTCTCTAAGCACTGGTTTACCATCATTATTTAACATTATAGAAAGAATGGCCTGTATTTGCATTTAGGTCTTGTGGTTTAAAGGAGAAGTAAATAGGTATGTGAAGGAACAAAGCAGGATTCATAGCTGCTGTATATCCTACACAATGAATTCAGAGTGCTTTTCTGTCCTTCCATCCTCAAAACATGAAACCCCATGAATCTGGAGAGTCTGGTAGAGAGTACCTGTCTTTAAATTAAAAAAAAAAAAAAAAAAAGGCTTTTTCTTTACTTTCTGCATTTTTACATTAAGAGCTGCTCATCTGTACTTCATTTAGAAGTTATTTATGTTCTGTGGGATTCCATCAAGATATTATGTGACATTTACCTGAACAAAATGTAGCTCTTCTAACATTATTGTGATGGCCAACCTTCGGGAGAAGCTTCATTGTCCTCTATGTACCAGCTGAATGGACATTTTTCTCTTGGTTTGACTGTTCTGATATTTTCCAGTAGTAGTTTTCTAGATTAATAGCAATGTCTTGGATGCAGAGGGACTGCTGGACCAGGGTTATATTAGTGAATGATATCCTAGGCAGGGCTTAAAAGTCTTCAGGATACAAACTGTTGGTAGCAACCAGAACAGATTGTGTGTCTTGAAGAGTAACATTCCACTGGGCTCTGACTGTTGGTCTGAGGAAATAGCTTGGGAGAACAGTGATCAAGCAAATATCTTGCTTCTGGTCATGTTTTCCTTCAGGTGGGAAATATCAGAGCGTAGTGCTAATGCAATGCTTCTGCTTCTGATACCTCAACTAATTTGAGCAGGATCAAGACCATCATCATCTCACCTCACCCCTATTCTGCTGTGTCACATAACCACAGGCCTATATTCACTCCCCAGTAGCATCAGAGATTTTAGATGTTTCTGTTTCTTCCACAGCTGCTGCTGGGGATGCAGTGGTCTGGGAGGTGCTGGCCCACAACCTGGTGATTTTCCCTGAGCTGCCACATGTGCAACAGTGCAAAGCCTTGGCAGTGAGGAAGGAACTTCTGCCTAGACATTTTAGTGCGTGGTGAGGAAGCTGTGCCATGGCCACCTGCCAGATACGCCTATGGCCACCTCTCATTTGGAGGAGGTCACACACCACCCCCTGCTAGTCCAAGAAAGTGCAAATATTTGCCTGAACACTAAGGATTATGACTTGTACCTTTGCAAAAATATTTGTTACCAAACCTGCATGATTGCCAACATTCTGAAAATCTGCTTTGCAGGTTGGCTTCACTCCACCCATGCCAATCTTGCATGGTCTCTTGGCCGTGATCTGTGGTCAAAATGTAGGTCACTAGTCAAGGCTAACGAGTCTCTGTTTGCCAGTCTGATGAGACGTATGAAGTGATGGCTCCAGTCCTGATTTATCTGAGCTGTGAGCTATTGGAACTGACAATGACCTGCTCTGGGCACAGTCTGGGGGATGGCAGAGAAGGCTACAATGAGGAAAAGGGGTAGGGGCAGAGAGGGAGAGGAAGATAGGGCAAAGGGGAACAAGGCAAAGAGCACTGGGGTATTTGGGGGAAATCACAGAAGGAAAAGAGCAGAGAAAGGAAATAGCTTGGAGGGAGCCACAAAGAGGAGACAGAGGCAGATCTGGGATATGTACAAGGCAATTAACAAAGCACAATGTTGTTAAATCTGAGTCTTCAGTGCCTTCGCTACTTCTGTGTGTTGTGCATCACTGCTGGACTCTGGGAGTGGTACTGTTGTTGTTTTATTGTCCCAGAGGCCATTTCACCTTCTGACTTGCTCTCTTCTCCCTCCTGATTTTAATAGGCCAAGCATCACTCTTGATTAGCGAAGGGAAGGTGGCTAACCTTTATGGGCTATTAACATTAATGAGAGCAATAACTAAGCGGTAAGTCCATGCATGTTCTTCTGCAGAACTGAGAGCCTGAAAGCTGCCTGATGTTTCATGAGTGGCAGAGATGAACTTCTGAGCAGCATCAACATGAAATAGCTCCTGCCAGCTGTGTCAGGAGTAAATCTGCACACTGCAACATCCCGTATAGCCTTTGATAGCCTGAACACACACTGACTGGCTGCAGGAGGAAAGATGAACCAGAGACACTGGCAGTTATGTAAGCAGAAATTGCCCCTGGTTGGTTAAACCCCTTTGCTAAAAATGCCACACATTTGCAATTCATGCAGACAACCAACTCTGAGGCATATTATTAGCAACATCCATATCCTACACCACATTACTGCAAGGACTCCTTGCTTAATGAGGGTCAAACAGTCATAGAGGTTGGCATCATTATGCACAAAGCCATTTTATTTCTATTTGCTTGCATGTCTTAACATGTTTTGAATATCTCATGTGGCATTTGTGACAAGAATTGGGTTGTGTTATTAGGATGGAAAAAAAACTCTGACAAAATCAAACTTTGCACTACATGTGTGTTTCTAGGAGCTCTGCTGGATTGTTTTAGACACATTTAAAAGCAGTTTTTCCTTTTGTATTTACACACTTCTCATTTCTATTGAAGTAATTACTTTTATCTCATATTGCAGACATGATCTAATTTACTCTGTAGGAGGCAAGAAAACACAAATATCCCCAAATTCTAGTTAGGAGTTTGGTATGGGAAGAGCAAGCAACAGCATGGCTGGACATTAGAGCTGTTTCTCTACAAGCCACTGTTCGGTGTTTCAGTGGATTTGTAAACCCCATCCCATCCTTGGTTCTCTGCATGAAGGGAGCCTGGCCCCAGGCACCCTAAAAGCAATAGGGTGACCCAGACATTGCCAGGGAAGGGTTGTGCTGCTGCATCACAAGGCTTCATTTCTCCCCCAGGAGTCAGGGTGCATCCTGTGCCTGCACCCCAGACACCACAGTCCAAGTGCCTTTCTCAAACCACTGAGCCCCCATTCCCTCATCCAGACTTGAAAGGTCAGTGGCTGAGTGCCTGTCCTCTCTTGTATAGGTATGGGTGCATAGTCATCAGTCTTCTCTGAAAGGCCGTCTTTCTGCAAGGAAATTTTGGATTAATTTCCAGAGTTACATGAGATGATGAGTAGTATAATCCATAGTAGATCCTGCACATGAAGAGTTTTCTACTATACGTAGTTAACTAACTTTATTCTAAGTAATTAAATAAATAAAATAGCTTATAATACCTTGTTAACTTTCTTTCCAGTCCGTGCTGTGGCACTCGGAAGGCATGACATGCTTCGTATGTGGAGGTCAGCTTAAAACTGATGAGAACTCAGAGTAATTGTGAAATGACACAAAGCAAATAATCCCTGTTATACATCTGTGCATCTGATCCCCTTGAGAGACTGTGTAATGTGGCTGACATGTCCCTAAGTTTCTCTAAGCACAAGTTGTTCTGACCTCCCTTGTAAATCTTGTAGTCTCTGTTCTGTTCAAGGTGCTCGCATGAGCCAGATGTGCTTTGCTTTATCAGCACATGAGCTTCTTTCCTGCACCATGGCCATCTGTTTGCTAATGATTATGTCTAGCCTGGGTTAATCTGCTCTGTCAGGGTATGTCGCAACATAAAAACCGCATGCTTCCCAAAGATGGTTTCTTGGCTACTGTAGCTGATGGCCAGCCCCATGGAATCTGGCCTAGCTGCCTGCTGGGAGACCTTTGAAGCTCCTTTTACACCCTGTGCTGCAGGGACCTGCATTACTTGAGTTGTGCTTGGAGGGAAACAATTTGCTTTTTCCCCCAGTTCTTTCTCAGTCTGCAGATCCAGACCTCTTGGTGCTCTGAAACAAGACACTACCCTATTTGCGAGCTTAGGGGGAAAATGATATCTAGGTGCATTGGTCCAATCCAGTTTTACTTAGAAGCCCTTTTTTACCATCCTTTTTGCCAGCTATTAATAAATCATGATGGGCTGGAGATGCATCTTGTCAGATCCCCGATCCCTGCTTAGGTGATTCCCTCTCCCCGTGGGATAGATAGCATAGCTATCTAGTTGTGCTTTTTCTTCATATTGTCTTCTGAGATTGTCTTTAAAACCACCCATTTCACAAGCTTGTTCACTGGCTGTGACCTGTGTGGCACTGGTTGAGCAAAGTATTGAGGGGACTGCAGAGTCATGTGTTTAATTAAGATGATTTGCTTTCAAATAAAATCTCACAAAACTGGAGTGCATAAATGAGAGCAAGTTCTTTTAAGCTCCAAATAGAGTTTGCTTTTGGGACAATCTAGTATAAGAAAATGAGGGTGAACTTGCCAAGCCTTGGGCAGAGCCAGGCCAGCATGTGCAGGCAATGATGTGGGTCCCTCCATAATGAGCAAAGACCATTTTCTCCTTTCTTTGTGTCCCGCTTCCAGGGCTCAGTATGAATCATACACTTCATAGCTGTGGCTCCAGGTATTCCTGGATAATGCAGCTGTGTTAGCTAAAGTTTCAGCTTTCATTTGTTTGTTTTTGTTTGAATCAATTTTCCTCTAAGTCACCAGAGAAGGTAAGGTTCAACCTCCAGATCCCTCCAGATCCGTGCATCACAGCAACCTGCAGCTGAACTGCTCAGTCCAGGATCTTCCCATGGTTCAATGGCCACAACGGTGTGTGGTTTGTCGGGTGTGTGTGGATATCTGCTCTGGGACAAGATAAATCAGCCATCATGTGTGTGCCTGTGAAAGCACCTTTGGGTGACCAGCTCAGATGTGCATGTCCCCACAGGACTGGAGGAACCCTACCCACCATGCACCAGATCTGTGTTGTAAAGAAAACTTCTGGTTTGAATTCCAACCACCTGAATTCCTAGATCTGTTTATAATTTCCTGATAAGCTCTGTTCAATTCTCATCTTCCTTTGGTAACTATGCAAAGGTGGTGTGGTTTTGTTGTGGTTTTCTTTGAGGGGGTGGTTTTAGGGTTTTGGGGTTTTTTTAAATTGTCATCACTCTGTTAGAAACTTCTTGGTGAAATATTGGAGTGCAATGTTGCAAAGCCTCACATAGCTGCCTCCTTAATTGTACTGTTAACTTATGATGCTTTATTTCTGACAGTGCAAATGCCTAAACAACCTTTTGGTTTTTTACAGAAAAAAAAGTACTTGACATTTACTTTTTTTTTTTCACACCCATTAGTTCTGTTAAGATTCTTAGGGTTTAGTCCTGTAAGTAAATTAAACAAACCACGTTATCTTATTTGTGGTTTATTACATTTGATTCCTGCAATTTTGGGGTCCAAAAATACCTGCTACTGAAGTATAGCACAGTTCACAGAACAACATAAATACGTGGGTAACACACCCTGCTTTTCCTAATTGCCCTGGCATTTCAGCTACCAACCCCTGTGGGTGTTGAAGTCTCCTTTGCTAACTCCCATGTGCAGGTTTAATGAAACATTTGGTATTACTTCAAAGAAGGCTGAGCAGAATTTGGTGTGCAGAGAGTTTTCCGAGCAAGGAACACTCAGGCATGATAATCCAACCCCTTATGCATCTGTTTTTTAATGGAGAGACCTTTTGTGCCCCACATGGTGCTGTTTGCATCAGTGCCATTTCTTCTGGACATTTTTGCTCGTGATTTATAGTCATCCTTGTATTACTGTTTGAGTTTTAGTCCATTTCCCGCTTTGAAAAAAGAAATACAGCAGAATATCTGAGACAACTTTTAAGAGAGCTTTTGCTACATCTAGTGGCAGAGTCTTTGATGTGCCTGAAAAAAAGGCAGTTTAGAAAAGAGACAATCTCTGTTTAGAAGTCTTATTCTAAGGAAACCCAACATGCCTTCATATTGCTTTCTGTTTCCCTTTGTCTTTCATTGCAAAGCTCTAATATTATTGCCTGGCATGGCTTTTCTCAATTCTGCCTGCCATCTGAGACAGTACTAGTGTGGAGTAGCTGAGATTTTGATTCAGACTGAATTATTACTGAGTGCAGAGAAAAGATAGATTAGGGTGTGGGTGTGTGTAAAAAAAAAATCCCCTGCAGCTGTCATCCTCCCCAGTGCAGTGCCTGTATCACCCAGGAGTGGTGAGAGTTCACCCCAGTTACAGGAGGTTTTGCACCAGCCCTGCCCAGCTGTTAGGCCACTGCCTACAGACCACCATGTGTGGTGGTGTGTGCCTCAAGGGGGGGAAGAACAGAAGCATGGCTGCATGCTTACAGCAAGGATGTTTGCTGAGGAGGTAAAGGTCTGGATTCCTGTTGTTTCTATGCTTTTTATGAGGCAAAGTGAGGAATACACACAAGGGGATTGAGAACCCCCTGGGATTTGCTGGGGGAGTGAGGACGTCGAGTCAAATCCCACAAGGCTGAGGTGCAGATTGGTCCTAGCCAAACACTTGCAGGCAAGAAGCTCTAGTAACAGCAACTACTCTCTACCAACTCCAGAGTACTCTGTTGTCTGAGGGAGTGTCTAACTTGCTCGCAGCTTTGCATAGTTCCAGTGGGAACTGGATGCAGCCTTGACAGAACAGCACATCCTCCTGATTCCAAACTGGATGAGAGCAGGCTAGGTTGCTGCTGCCCATGTAGCAATATGAACTGTGAACAAGGAGGTTGGGATCATGATGATAATATTGACAAAATAATGCAAACCAGAGGTAATCGCAAGTGTACTAAAAAAATCAGCACTGATGTTTGAAAAGTGGTTGATCCAGATTTAAAAATCTGTATAAAAACCTCATGTGTTTTGAAGTGGAGTGGTTGTGTTAAAAAGTGATATCAAATCTTATTAACCTGCTTTGTCCAGACAAGGAATAGTGCTTTACAGTGGGAACTAGGTCTTTATGGTGGGAAAATGAGGAGAATGTGCTTACCCAGCTTTACTCCAGAGCCATGGCAAGCAGCTCCTTTTTTTTTTTCTGCTTTCTTAGGGCTGGCTGGTGAGAGGACTGGTGGAATGCCACGTCTGCTACTGGCTCCCATAGCACAAGGCAGCTGAGGAGCCATGGTGGGAGAGAGTGGCCTGGCAGCTTGGCTGCATTTGCTCTGGTAGGTGGTTTGTTTCTCTTGCCTAAAACTTAATTTGGATGGCTTGATTTAGGTTCCCTTGCAGTATCCTCCTTTGGCTTAGTAGGCTGGAGGACCTCACCCTCATCAGGAAAATAGCCAGGGGAGACAGAAAGCCCTGGAGGAAGTTAAGGAGGGAGGGATGCTTGTGAAAATGAGGGTAAGGCAGCATCAAACATGGAGCTGGGGTGTTTAGACATGTTTCCCCTTAGGCACCATGATCCAGATGTCTTGGTGGTGGGTTCCAACATGTGTGGCAGAGTAGTGATGGCTTTGTGCTGGAAAGAGTCTCCCTTCATAGTTAAGGAAAGAGACGCATTTTTAGAGCACAGCATCCTGTAGAAGGGCAAAAAATAGATCACTGACCCTGAAGGAAACCCAGAGCAACAACTCAGCCACCATCAGTGATTGAAGACCAGTGAGAGGACTCCCACTCCTTCTGCGTTGTGGCAAGGGGAAGCTCCTATTCTGCACCCAGCTGCACAAGCAAAATTACTGCAGGTTTAGAAACATGGTGATGAACCTGGTGGCAAATATTGCAGTATCAGTTTGGAAGATGTACACAGAATGAGGGAGGAAAAATCTAAGACCTTGGAGGACAGTTTAGATTGAAGTATTAGAAGTAAGAACTTCTACAGGACCGTATGCAAGAACTTCAGAAAATGCTCAAGGACGACAAGTTGTGCATTATCACAGAATCATGGAATCATAGAATGGTTTGGGTTGCAAGGGACCCCAAAAATCATTTAGTTCCAACTCCCCTACCATGGGCAGGGAAATCTTCCAGCAAAAGGTGCATTAGCATCCCAGTATGAGCTGGGGGATGACACATATGAGGAGACATTTCTATCTCAAGTTGTTACTTGCTCTTGTGAAATAACATGAAAATAATGAACAATTTCAACTTCAGCAGTTCATGCTTGAACTTGTTTGAGTTCAAAAAAAATTCTTGATGGCAGGAGTATCCATACCTATTATTTACCACTGGTGTGAAACCACAGGAGCAGAAAAGAATCTGTAAATTTCTTAACCTACAGGTGATGATTTGAGAAGATAAGGTTTCTAGTATCAGGAATTATTTGTACGTGACAGGCTTAATCTGTTCCCATAATATATGGTGGGAATCACTCCATTGCACTCGGAGTTGTTCGATCAGCCCCATGCTGGGCAGCCTCTCTGATGCCTGGGGTTCACTCCAAAGTAGAGAGATTGGCCAGAGATAACACACTGTCAGAGTATTCTGAGCAGCATTACAGTTTTTTTCTTTTTGAAGCAAACATAAAAGAGCTCACTAGCTCTTACAAGCAAAAAAAGGAAAACAAACAAAATGGGAAACTAAAAAGCATGAGGGTTTTTTCCCATTTATTTTGAGCCTGCTTCTTTCAGGTACATAAAAATTGTCACAAGCTGCAATTTTTTTTTTTTTTTGGTAATGATAGTTTGTGCTTCATTTCTATGCATGAACTGCAAGGAGCAGATATGTCCCCTTTGGAAATGGGACCTACTTTTACTTGTCTAATATCAATCACCATTTAAAAAATGTCGCTCTATTTCATGCCTCTCTGCTCTGTGCTGTGGCTGATGGCCATAGGTGAAAAATGATAACTAGTTTCTCAAGTCTCCTGATTAGCACAGGAGTTTCAATACATCTGGTTTATAAAATCTTCCCAGCTTTTTACCTGAGCAGCACCCACCTCCTTTCAATTATTGCTCTCTATGCATCACTGCTGGTCAGGTGGGAGCTCCAACCCGGAGCAGGAGACAGCACTTCTCACCACTGTGGGCTACAAGCATCAAAGCAAGCCTGGACAACACGGAGGTAAAAACACAGCTGGCTGAGCAAGAAGAAAGCAGGCATTTCAGGGCAAAGATAAACCCCTTCATTCACTTGTTCCTGAACTCTTAAGTTGCACATTCTTGGCTGGCTGGGCGCAGGGACTTACCCAAATGATAACCAAGGGATTTACTAGATATTCGGGGGGTGATTAGGAAAACTCTTGTTTTTACTTAAAAGTTTGTTCACTTGGCTCAGTAGCCATTTGAATGTGATTAAAAACTTTATCAGAAAGGCATAGGCATAATAAAAATAAAAATAATAGCAGTTTGTGGGGTGGAAGTAGGTAGAGTTGTTCAGGCTTACTTTTTAAAGGTTTGAAAAATACACAGAGGTTATGTACTTTTCAGTTACATTAAGTCCGGTAAACACTCAAACGCTGCTTTTTTAGGATGTAGAGGAGGGATAGTATCCATCCATTGCATCTCTTCAGTGCTTTTGATAGAGGCAAATTCATCTATTATTTAAGACAGAATATCGAATATGAAAATGATGCAGTTTAAAATTAAAATATACATTTAGGTAATTTTAAAATTCCCTTTGGCCTTTGAGATGCCTTCAACTTCTGAAACAGAGTATGACCATCTCAGACCCAGTCCCTCAAATACAGAAGATCACTCCTGGTCAAGCTGTACCGTCATAGGGACAAACTGACATCTTTTCAAGCAGCCTGAATTTTGGCATTTCCTAACTTCTGAGCGTCTGAAGATTTCAACCTTAGCAGTCCTTCCATCATTAATGTTCTTACACATAAAATGAGGATTTTTTATGAATGTGAGTATTCCTTAAGGACATATGTAAGACTAACCACTATATAGGTACTTAAGAGACCACAGGGACTGACTGCAGAAATCTAGGAGGAGTTTGACTCAGGTTCAAACTTAGGACAGGCATTTCACTGTCCCTTAACACACTCAGTTACATGTGTTCTTCATGTGCTCTTAGCAATAAAACAAGAGGAAATAGCCTGAAGTTACACCAGGGGAGGTTCAGATTGTATATTAGGAAAAATTTCTTCTCTGAAAGCATTGTCATGTATTGGAACAGACTGCCCACAGAAGTGGTGGGGTTACCATCCCCACAGGTATTTAAAAGATGCGTAGATGTGACACTTGGGGACATGGTTTAGTGGTGGACTTGGCAGTGCTGGGTTCTTGACCAGTCTCGATGATCTTAGAGGTCATTTCCAACCTAAGTGACGCTCAGATCCTATGATTCATTCCCACAAGGTAGAGCATCATGTCCCCAGCGGCTGGCATTTTTGCCTACTGGTTTTGCATGTAGCCATGGAGTCACATGGCCCAGTCCACCCCTCTTCTGGGCAGTGTTGTCATCTGGAGATACTGTTCTTGAGGCAGACTGTGAATGAACATGATCACTATAAAGAAATAAGAAGGAACTGGTGTCTTTAGGGAAAAGTTTAAGAAAGAAATTTGCATAACCAATATGGTTAATCTGCCTTTTATTATTATGAAGGGTTTTGGTTTTGCCTTATTAACAATGTTACTTAACTCAGAGCTCAGGTTATTATTAGCAATTTTATATTTTGCAGTTGGTAGCTTTCTTGACTGTTACTATTAGCATTTTTATTTCAAAATCCTTTGAGATAATCTGAGATGCAGGGAAAGGCATCTCGCATTCCCTTATAACCCTTGAGGAAGGTTCTGGATTGCTCATTTATGTTTTAATTGCTATTTTATAGCTGTATATTTCTAGGTGGCTTCTTATGGACCTATTCCCATATCATGAAGCCATTCTTACAGACAATCCAGACACAGTGATCTGCCACAAACCAGGTCTGCTCAAATGTTTATTACTGTGATTAAGAGATGAAGAAATAGCACAGGCATTTATACATATGCAAAGCCTTAACAGTTAAGCATGCTTTTCCAGAAGCAGAGACATTAAGAAAGGCTGGTTTCCCTGGAGAAAGGTTTTTCACAGCTCTTTTTTCAGATCTCCTCTCAAATCCCACATCATGCTGTCCACATTGCAGCAGCAGGTGCTGGAGATAATGGGGAGCAACTTCTCTGCAGATTGCCCAGCTGGTGGGGATGCTGCCTCAGCTGGTGGCCATTGCCTCTTGGAGACATCGTGCAGAATTATCTCCCTGCATGTACCTACATGTCTTTCCAGTTCCCAGTCACTGACCATCACTTAGTCTGTGAGATTTAGACCTTTGAGGTCTCTGCAGCACTGTCAAGTTTGACCTGAATAGTCTGAAGGTATTGAACAGCTGCATGGAGGCAATAACCATTACCATTAAAGTCCATTGTCTGACCTCTGGGTTCTCATAAACCAAGAGAAAGAAATAGGCACTTCTAGATTCCCACCCCGTCTCAGCAAACTTCCTTGCCCATGTACCAGAACCACTTGATCCAGTGACTGTCTATCATATATCAGTTCAGTGGAGTGACTCCTAGAGGAAATGCATGGATTTCAATCAAGCTCTTCCTCCATGTACCTGATTGCATGTCTGGGAACAAGACGAATTTGTCTGCATGAAGAAATGTCTTACAGAATTAGTGCTTGGATTGTAAAAAGGGACAGTCAATGAAATAAAGATCTGACATACCAGTTTTTCCTAATTATTTCTCAAGGTATCATTTTGAATCAACATCAAAAGTTTTTGGACGGTATTTCATGCATTTTAGATCCATCTATTCCCAGTGCTCCAGGAATTGCTTCTGTAGATTGAGCCTCCATTTTTTCCTACAACAACAGATTTTTTCCCTCTGAGGTGGGGCCTCTCTCTTCCAAGTTGTCTTTCTGACAGGGAAAAATACCAGAAAAAATGCTGATGTTTTGTCTTCAATGTCCAGAACATTGCCATTGAATCCCGTTGAACAATCCCATTGAAAATGGGCCAAACACTCTCCACTCACTTTCTTTCATTTCTCAATTCCTTTAATTTTAACCCCTACTCCTTTAATGACCTATTTCGGTTCCGCTGGCTTCAAAGAGTCAGTGAGAAATGAAGCTGCGTGGCAGCCCCAATGCACTTCAGCAAAACTGTGAAATTGTTTCAGGATTAAAATAGCAGCAGCTGTTTCAGATCAAGAGCTTTATTAGCTGAGGAAGAGGAGGGATTATTTTGTGCCTTCACAGCAGCTCCAGCATGTTTGATTTTCCAGTCTAAGACTGTTCAGAGCTGATACAACAACTAAACCCCATCTCTGCAGCAGCTTTATCCATCCACACAAAGTCCAGACTGTGACCCCATAGAAACACTTCTTAGCCTTGTAGAAATACTGTCAGGGAAAATATATGTCTGAGAGATGTGTTTGGCATCGATGAACTGAACTTGATTGTGTTGATATATGAAAGTTAAGCATTTGTCCAGAAAGGTGATATTAGCCTTATTTGCTGGCTAGATGTAAAATCACAAAGACATGCTATTTTGTATGCATGTGCAATTATGATTGGTGGAGATGCTGAACAGAACTATTAGTTTTTAATTTACAAAGTGGAAGGTTAAATTATTGGGGTTTTTTAAATAACAAAGCAAAAGATTGGTTTATGATACAATGTATTTTTTGTAAAATTATAGCATATGCTAGAAAAAATTAAAGCTTAATATACAAATAAAAAAATATACAACAGGCAGGGAACAGGAGCTAAAAAGTATGATGGGAGTCTAAAAACCATTTGTTGAACCTCTTCCCTGAGTGATGTTCCTGTATGCTCTGCCAGCTGCCTCCTGACAGGTACCTTCAAGCTGAGAGAAATTCTCTGGATTGAGTACCGAGAAGGGTCAATCCCTTGGTCTTTGTGTAGCTGCCCCTGCAGGCAAATCAACATGAGAGGAGATGCAGGTGTCTGTATGTGCATGGTGGCACCACTCTTTTGCCTCCGGGGGCTTCTGAGGCACTCGGGATTGTCAGACATGGGACAGGACTTACGGAGACCTGTGCTCTTGGGGAGTGGTGGCTGCAGGGCTGGTGGGCCTCCACGTCTCAGCTGAGCCCCTGGAGACTATCCTGAACTATCACAGAAGCTCATAGAACAGGTCAGCTGGAAATACTTGTCTACACACTGGAGCTCTTGGCTGACTGCCTGTGCTGGGCCTGGCTGGGAACCAGATAATTTCCTCCGCAGCAGCCCATACAGCGCTGAGTTTTGGTTTTGGCAGTAGAACAGTGCTGATAACACACCAGTGTTTTGCCTGTTGATGAGCAGCACTTGCACAGCATTGCATTTTTCTCTTTTTTCCACTCTGCCCCACCAGCAAGTAGACTGGTGGTTGGCAAGAAGCTGGGAGGGGGCACAGCCAGGGCGACTGAGCCAGCCTGGCCAAATGGTTATTTTGTGCCTTACAACAAAGCGTGCTGCGGTAACAGCTCAAGGAAAGGAGGAGGAATTGGGGACACTGGTGATTATGCATCTCCCCAAGTAACCTTTACATGTGCTGAGGCCTGCTTTCCAGGAGGTGTCAAAACATCAGCTACTGAAGGGATAAAGTGAACAAATTCCTCGTTTTGCTTTGCTTGTCTATGCAGTTTTTACTTCAACTTCTGAACTGCCTTTAACTTGTTCTATGAGTCTTCTCACCTTCCTCCTACCTTCTCCCCATCATGCAGGAGAGGGGAGGCTGAGCAGATGTGTAGGTGCTTGGCTGCTGGTGAGGGTCAACTCACCACAGCCCCACTCCCTGACTTTTGGGACAATTTCAGTGAGGGTGGTCAGGAACTGAGTCTCCAAAAAGTCATGTGTGTTAATGGGCTCCTGCTGAATCCCTGGTTAACAAGGTCATGTCACAGGCCAAATTTGGGCAATAGGTAATTTCTGCTTTATTTCACCTGAACTAGCAACTTTTTCTTGGCAGTTCTCCTCAAGGGGGACACAGAAGACACTGAAGTTGAACTGCCACGTGGTTTTATTGTTCTTTTTTTCTTCTTTGCCTTATAATTATATTTTCAGAATAAAAGATATGTTATTGGTCACCAGAGCTCTTATCCTCTTCTAAGCTGGTCATTCCCAGCTGCTCTAGTGCTTGCAAGACACAGGGCACTGATGAAGGCATGTGGACCCCCGAGGTCCACCTATTGCAGCATAGTCTGGTGACAAGATTTCCATACACCACGCCCCAATACACCGTTTCGCAGTCTTGCTACCAGCCTTGCATGAACCTGTTTGGTACAAGCATTATCTGGATGTTGTGTTCATGTCTAATGTCCACAGCTCAAGAAAGGTGCTGAATAATCTGTGTATTCAAAGAAAATGCTGCAAGAATTAAATGATCACATCAAGAAAACTGAAGCAGTTAATGCTTAATTCTCTGTGGATTAAGTTAGATAGAATGCAAAAGAAGATACTGTGACATCCAAACAGACATCTAAAATCTGTCCTCGAAGTGCCTGTTTCTTGCCTTTGGTTATAAAAGGTGTCAGACGAGTCCCTCAGAGACAGATGCCATATTGCAATCCCCTAAATTTGGGTGAGTTGTCTGACCACTGATATGAAGACTGTCACTTTAAGGGGCCCAGGCATGTTATGAGCATCTAGAAGACTTTCTTCGTAATCTATGTTTACTCTGTGTTTGGTCATTTTACAGAGCATCTGGGTGTTCTCTTGCGCTCAGTGATTTGGGAAAGCTTATTCTGGTCATTTTAACACATTCAATTAATTACAAACTTTGTTGTCAGAGAAAATATGGAAACTTAGAAAGAGACAGAAGAAGAAGAGTTCATCTAAAGCCACAGGAAAGAGGCAATTGAAAGTGGAAACCAAAACAAAAAAAATGTGGAAAATAAATTTAAAAAAAAAGTCTAAAATCAAATGGGAAGAAAAAAAGATAGCTTGAAAGTTTAATTAATTATGGTTAGAAAGTGACAAAGAAATGAAAAATGAAACAAAGAGCAGTGCTGGCACTTGAGAGAGAGAGAGAGAGAAGAAAGATGCTGGGGATAAAGAAGCTCAGTGAATTAACCAATATATGCTGCAGACAAACCCTTTCAGCAGGCTCAGAGAATCTGTCTCCATTAAAGTTTCATGGTGAAGGCTCAGAGGGATTTTCAATATTTAAAAAGTGTTTTTGAAGGTAGCTAAGAGGAGATGCACTGGTAACTCTTGAAAGGCTAACGCATTAAATTTTATTATGTCTTCAAACAGCATGGGACAGTGTCTAACTCTAGGTTAGTTTAAGAGAGC
Organism: Cephalopterus ornatus; assembly: GCA_013396775.1. Taxonomy (NCBI): domain Eukaryota; kingdom Metazoa; phylum Chordata; class Aves; order Passeriformes; family Cotingidae; genus Cephalopterus; species Cephalopterus ornatus. Next base: position 381,148 of record VZRE01006428.1, on the reverse strand, counting down.
ACTCCTGTCTTGCTGTGTTCCCTCCTCTCATTAAAATGTGCCTGTCTGGGGTGTTTTACATTCTCTGCTTCTCTCTCTGGTGATCACCGGGGAAGATGAGACAAGTGCAGGAGGGTTGAAGGCAGAAGCTGGGAATTGTAGGGCAGCTGAGACACTGCTCGTCCACCACCCCGCACCGCTGGGGTAAGACCCTCTAAGCCCTTCAAAGAGGCAGAAGTGGAAGGACAAGGTCAAGACAAAGGATTTCACCATGTGGCCACTGACACAAAGAAGGAACACCAGTTTAATTTGTGCAGCCAGGAATGATGGATGCCATCCTGGTGGCTGGGAGGTGGCAGCTTCTACTGCCCTGGCAAGACACATTAAGTCCCAGGGCTGTTTGTCGATCCTTGAACTCCTGTCTAATGAAGGGGAGTGAAAGCCCAAAGGGAAAATAACTCATCAAAGCCCTTATAGTTATCCCACTTTCTCCATGTGCTTATGTGTGGGTCTGAGAAAGGAGTGAACACCCTGACGCCAAGAAGAGGAGCAGCAGCTTGTCAGAGGGGCAGATCTTTGCAGGGAGGAGCATCCCTGCTCCCGAAACAAAGCCTGGATCCTCGCCCCTAGTTTGGTAGCAGCTCAAGCTCTCTCCTTCCTACTGTATTCTGAGTAGCAGACCAGCAAAACAACTGCTTGAAAGTTACAAAATAAGTTGGTTTAGTCTCATGGCGCACTCTGCCTTCTAATCCTCAGTGCTCAGGGGCTCCTGAGATGCTGCCCGCCCCCTCCGTACTCATCCCCGTGGCACGTTTGAGGACATTGCACCCTCTCAGGGGTTATAACACTAAAAAGCCGAGCGCGCTTGGTGCCGGCGCGTTCCCCGGTCGGGAGCGGTGCCCGGCCCGATCCCCGGCGCTCCCGGCGGGTGGCAGCACCGGCCCGCGGCCGAGCGGAGCTGCCGGCAGCGCTGACTGCTGGCTCTGCTGGTCCCTTCCCTGCCACGGGTTTCATTTGATAACGCTTGCACTTCTTTTGTGCTACCCTGAATAGCAGTGACTATAAACCACTTCATAGAAATAACGTTGTATGTGTCACGGTCCTTGTCTGGACAGCACATACCTCTCCTGCTGCTTCTCATCAGAGCCTGCGGCGTTGCAAAGCATTTGGTACAAGGAGCAGGCCTCAGAAGTTTTTATGTCGACTGGCAATTACATGAGTTATCCCCTTTCACAATAAAAGCATTGGTCCAAGATTAGGACAGCTATGTTCAGACAGCTATGTTCAGCACAGTGACCACACCTACCACCACCAGAGATCTTGTCAATGCAGCCTGCTGAGCTCAGCCAGAGATTTGGAGGACTAGCCTGATAGCCTTGGGGTTGGCAGCACTGCTCCCCTGACCACAGCACTGCCTGTAAGGGGAGCTTAGAGGCTGGGCTTGCATATAGAAACGGATAGGCAGGCTGCTAAATTTAGGGAGTTTCACTGAAAATTGAACTGTAGCTACTTCTGGACAGAGTTATCTCAATCTCTCACATCCAGGCAGGGCAGGGATGTAACACAAGACGGTCCCACTAGGTTGGCATCAAGCAAAAGGTGGGCACTACTCGGCCAGTTTCTCAATAAATTTAGAAAATAAATGGTTATTTGGATTCAGGCCAAACTCCATCTACCTTCTGCCTCTGGCAGATATTAGTGGCAGATGCAGGGGGATGACTAAGGACAGACAAGCATCTGTAATACCTCCCTCATGCAGTGTATCATATTTTCAGTTCAGAGGCTTTTGCTTGGCTTGTCTGTTTGGTACCCACTTAGCAGATCCCTCTTCCAAGGTTCTGTGATGAAGGAAGACACAGGTCAGGCCATAAGATGGGAAGGAAGATGTAGCACTGGATGCTTTCCCAGCATGATTTATCTGGCCTGAATATGAAAAAAATCCAAGCTGTTTTCTTCCACTACACAAGGAAAATAAGGTGGTAGCTCATATGCAGAGGTCTCCATTTGGCATACGTGTAAAAGCAGATGGGATGAAACCCATCCTCACTGAGTTGTGGACTCAATAAAGGCACCACTGCTGGTGAGCAGCCAACTCTGTTTTGTGCTGGATGGTTCTCTGTAACTGCTGCTCATTAATGATTTTTATATTACGTATTTTTCAGTGAGAAAGTATGGAACAGGTTATCTGTTTAATGGATCACAGGGAGCCATGAATGCCAAGAAAATAATAGAAGTAGCAAGTAATTGTTCTTAGAAAATATGATCCAATGCTTGCCTGAAAAATTATCATAATGATTGAAATTAAAAAAAACACAGACAAAACTTGAACTGAGATAGCAAAATGCACTGAATGTGTTTCAGACTTTTTTCATCATAACCTACCTGGCGAGTCAAAGTGACCAAAACTGAAACCTGTTCTCTTTCACATGACTCTTCTGATGTGCAGTTTTTTCCTTTTGATATATGTGAAAGAAATTCTGGATATTTTAGATCCCTTCCCCTAACAAAGAAACAGGCAGCAGCATCCTTCCAAATCAAGTGGCACATAGTAAGGTTCTGCTAAGAGAAGTCTTTATCTGTCTTCTGGCCAACTGTCCTCCTCCGGGTTTCCTATTCCATGTCTGGATACCAGGTATACAGAGACAGAATGAAATGACCCAAGGAACTGGTCATTATGAAGGAAGGACTGACTGCAATGCTCTCCTCCAGCTCTGCTCCTCCGTGGCTGAGCTCACTCTGTGTTGTCCCCGTGAGTCAGTGGCACGTGGCTCATGGATGACACAAGCAAAGGGACACCTGGTCTCTCTCCTGCCACAGAGCTCAGCACAGACACGACAAAACCGTGGGCAAAGTCTGAGAGCTTCAGTTCCCAAATGACTAAAGCTGTTTCCAAGAAGAAGCCAAGAAAGGATAACATAAGATTATTTGTTGTTTGCCCCAACAGTAGGGTCATCTTTTCTCTCTGATAAACTGAATGGTTTAGACTCACATTGTAACCTCTGGTTTGAATTCAGAGATAAGTATCGTCATATCAGCCTTGTGCCAAAGCTCCAGAAGCAACCTGTGGCAGCAGTGAATCAGTGTTTCACAGGGCTGGATGGCCCAGGATCCAAGCAGCAGGACCAAACAGATGCTTACCTGCATTCCATGTTTGGAGATGCCTTGGAACAGGGGACAGTATAAACTCTAATGAAGCTACATTGCCAGTGGCAGGAATAGAGCTAATTCCAGGTACTCTAGAGTTTACAGCCTCAACAGTGGATTTAATTATCACTTTACTGGCTTTAAGTGAGCTGTAAGACTAATCTAAATTTAACATGCATTACAGGGTCGGCAGTGGCTTTACAAGCTTCCTCAACAGGCAAGTGTCAAATCAGGGCTATACCAATAGATAAAGGGAGAAAAATAAAGCCATTGATGGCCACAGATTTCCCAACTGATATCTTTACACTCTGCTATAAAAGCCTATCACCCTTCATTTAAAGAAAGTGAAAACTGTTGACATCTCTTTCAAATGCTAATCATTAGGAAGCAACTTCAACTGAATATAATTAGAATTAAATAATGTTCACCTTTTATTGAGGAGTAACAACACTCAATATCTTCTACTATTTACGATTCCAGATAATGTATGTCATTAGTTAGGGATCAGATGTTGGAGCCCCTCTAGCTGCTGCAAGACTGCGACTCTGAGCATTGCTGGTGCCATCGGGACCCAGAGCTGCCTCTGGGAGCTTGGTTTATAGCAGGTTTTGAAAAATGCAGTGCTTTGCTTTGACACAAATGCTCCACCTGGAGACAGGGCAGCCCAGGCTTTACATCCTGGTGCAGTAGAGCTGCCCAGACGTGGCAGCAGAACTTTGTGTTCCATAAAGGGGTGGACTTTGGCAAAACTCTGCCCTTGGACTTCTAAGCACCTGCACCCACTGACCTGGCTAAGAGAATTTTCCAGGTCATGGTGCCCATGCGGCAAGATGTGCTCTGCTGGAGAGTTTCTCCAGGCTTTGGGGGACAGTTCTGAGCAGTGAGAGCCCATCCCTAGCTTGGAAAAGTCCTTCTCCCGTCCTGCTAATCTGCCACACATGACATCCCTTCCTTCCCTACCAGGGCTTGTCTGCATGATCAAAATCTCTGCCAGGCAGCAGAGAGGAGGGATGACTCCTGCACAGTCATCCTTGTGTTTTGCTAACACAGATTTCTCTTTCCTCGTTGTTTCTTTGCTGGATAGGACCCCCTCTATTGTCACACATCTAGTCCAAGCCAGATGGCCACCTGAGTAGTCAGTGGAGAGAGACAGATACCTGGTCTCTGAAGAACTGTCCTCACGACGTGCCTGTCTATCTCCCTTGCTTGCTCAGAGAGCTCAGATGACCAGCTTAAGGCTAAGCACCTACATTTTGCAAGACTGAAGTTAACCTTCTAGTGAGATGGAGAGGAGAAAACTACCTAGCAGGCATCAACTACACAAATCCTAGAAAAAAAAATATGTTTAGCCCTCTTTATAGAATCATAGCATCACAGAATCATAGAATATGCTGAATTGGAAGGGACCCATCAGGATCATTGAGTCCAACCCCTTACACTGCTCAGGACAGCCCCAAGAATCACAACATGTGCTTGAGAGCGTTGTCCAAACCCTTCTTGAACTCAGGCAGTCTTGGTGCTGTGACCACTTCCCTGGGGAGCCTATTCCAGTGCTCAACCACCCTCTAGGTGAAAAACCTTTTCTTGATGTCTAAACTAAACCTCCACTGATTCAGCTTTATGCAATTTCCTTAAGTCCTGTCACTGGTCACCAGAGAGAAGAGGTTGGTACCTGCCCCTCTACTTTGCCTTGTGAGGATGTTGAAAACCTCAATAAGGTCTCCCTTCAGTCTCCTCTTCTCCAGGCAGGACAAACCAAATTAGCTCAACTGCTCCTCATAAGGCTTCCCCTCCAGACCCTTCACCATCCTCATGGCCCTCTCTCCTGGTTTTAGCCACGACACCCTCCTTTGGATAGTCTGCAATAGCTTGATGTCTTTTTTATATTGTAGTGCCCAAAGCTGCACACAGTATTCAAGGTAAGGCCATGCCAGTGCTTTATACATAGTTTTGTATAAGGATATAGCTAAGTCTAGCACACAGCATACCCAAACTAAACTATGCTTTTATTCCCACCACTCCTTTATCCAGACCGTTGCTACCCATTGTACTCTCCTCCTCACTTCCTCCCCTTTGCAGAGTTTAGGAACCCCCCCACTCTAAACCACCCTGGCTCTTTATCTACAGGGTCGTCATGGAAAAGAGATGCTGGTGCTGCCCTGGATCTTTGCAGAGGAACAACTTTAGCTACACAAGGATTTGAAAGAGTTGAGGTGTTTTTTCCTTCCTGTTACCTGGAAGCTGCAAAAGTAAGCACAACCCAGGCTGCAGAAATGGCCCTCGGGTGAACTCCATGCTCCATGTCTATTTGCATTACCGAGAAGTGCTTCTTATCTTTTGGACTTTCAAACAAAAGAGTTTAAAGAAATACTGGAGTGAAATTATAGCTGCTGATGATTAAAGCACTATATTTGGGCTTAACTGTAACTTAAATGTCAGATTACAAACTCTGAAATATTTTTTACATAAACTTTAGCCCATAAACAGTGAACTAAAATTGCCAATACGTTCCACTGGCTTCAGCCAAGTGCGGCACAAGTCTGGTTATACGTTAGTCCTAGAGGACAGCCTAAAACCTTGAATTAACCAGGAAAATACAGACAGTCAGAGAAAACAACCTGCTGAATTCCATTGTTAGGAGAAGTCACTTGGCTTCAATCATCATTCAGATTGTTGGGGGGTTGCTGTTTGTGTTTTTTCCAGGAGGACCTCACAAAATTTCAGTCATGTGAAACCCAGCACCTGAAGTGAAGTGCCCAAGTGGAAATCCAGCTTTGAAGGGATTTAATCCTGGGTCACAGGTAAATATCTTAGGTACAACAACACAGATAAAGTTCTGATGAGCCAGGACTTGGGGAAGACAGACAAGACAGCGTGGTTATCTGAACCTCACTTATACAAAGTCTCCTCTTGTTTGAGGTGAGATTATGTTTTCCACCTCATACTGAGAGAGGGGATTCTGTGTGCCCTGAAAGGCTTAAGGTGCATGACCCAGCATCCACAGTTACATCTTGGGAAGGCAAGTATCCTTTCCCTGGAGAGAAAAGTAATTTAGAAATTAAGAAACCATATGATTCAGGCTGTACAGCTCATAAGCAGTTATAAAGAGGAGATGCACACAGAGAAAAGAAAGATGTAATAATTTTGTGGAGATGCTGAGGTACAGTGGTGAGGCTGTGTGGCATCCCCCGGGCAGTTATGAGGATTACATGCCTTTGGAGCTTTCCCAAAGCCTCTGGTGACTGGTGTGATACACCAGGACAGGTATTTTGGTCACTTCTATGATGACTTTTTATCAGTCAACTCTCAAAATCCTTCTGGTTCTTCACTGCATCACAGGAATTTGAAGCATCCCATATGTGTCTCCATCTCAGCTGTCTGTAGCTATGCCCAGCAGAACATATTCCCCTTTGTGAGTCTGAACCTGGGACATGCATTGTGTCCACCTAGAGAAGCACACACATAGAACCTCAGTGATTCCTTAGGCCCAGAGGGAGAGTAGCATAGCTGGACTGAGTCCCTACAGAGTCCCTGCCCCCACAACACTGCTGTCACATCTGTGCTTCCCAGCGGGAACTGCCTCAGGACGGTGCTCCCCCTGAGCCTTTCCTGGGCACTGTTTAGGCAGGATAAGGTTGGCAGTCACCCAGCATGGACAGAAAAGACACTGTGAGAAGCAGAAATTTGTTAGGGCTCGCCCACGTGAAGAAGTTTATGCAGAGCAATGAGGGCGTGAGTTATGGCCCCACCAGCCACTGCAGCAGGGAAGGATGTGCAAAGCCTTCTGCAGGCTGAATGGCTCCAATTACTACATCGGAATCTCTCACACAGTGTTGTTAGGCTACAGCTTCCCCATACAAACCATTCACCTCCTCCCCATGCCCAACTCAGTCCCAGTCCTCACTTGGAAACCAGAAGTGGAAAAAAATCAAGCATCCCTGTTTAATAAATTCAGGAAAAATAAAACCTGATGACTTGGGGACGGTCCTGTGCAAGGCCAGGAGCTGGACTTGATGATCCTTGTGGGTCCCTTCTGACTCAGCATATTCTGTGATTCTGTGGCTTAAGCTGGAGTTCCCAGTGTTCTCAAAACAGCAAGCATACCTCCACTTGTAGGCCTGATGGTCTTTTGTGTTGTAATGAAGAGTTGGATAAAAAAACCCCAAACCAAACCAAAACTCTGAAGAACACTGAAGAATTATTCCTAATCCCTTTTCGCTTCACAAAAAAATCCAAACCAAACCAAAACAAAAAACCGAATAAAACCTTTTCACACAAACAGCAATGAAAGAAACAATTTGGTGTATTTACAGTTAATTTTCAGCTTATGAAATCACCTCACGAATGAAATTTGTGTCTAAGTTGTATGAGAGTCAAGACGGGAGAAAAGATTATGCTAGTGAAGGGAGAGAAGATTTTTATAGTGTTTGCTGCTTGCCTTTCATTCTCTGAACAGCAGGAGATTAATGATATTGTCACAACAACATTAATGATGCTGTAAAATCATAAGGACAAAGAGAGCCACGATTTGATAAAAGTGAGATTTACAGCTGCATCAGTCAGTTTAATGATCTTTTATTAGGCTTAAACTAAGCAGTAAGACTAATCTCCATTTAACATGTTTTACAGGGTCTGCAGGCACTTTACAATCCTCCTCCATTCAGAAGTGTCAAATTATGGCAATATTGATAAAAGAGTGGTGTGAATGGTTGTCTAGTCAATCCCCAAAACAGTTAATATCTTTCTTTACTGCGTTGTAAAAGCCAATTACACTCAAGTTTTGGAGTGAAATTTGTGAACAGTAATCTGAGTTGATAATGTTTAGAAAAAAAATTCGAAGAAGATAAAGGTCTGTGTCCACCTGCCTGAGCTCGCTATAAAAGACGGTACTGGTGCCTCTGTGCTGGCTGTGCTGCCTGTCCTCCTGGACCCCCGACAGGGCTGCTTCCCCTGCAGCCTCTCCCTGGGAATGAGCTTTTACACTGCAAAGAGGAGAAGCAGACCCAAGCAATGTCAGGGCTCAGCAGCTATCTTAGCACAGGGTGCTCTGCAGTCCAGGATGTTGGTCCATGGGGAGCAGCGGTTCTCCCCAGAGTTGCTTTTCAGCTGATCTCTGGGGCTGGTGGTGGCCCCATCAGCTCTGCTCAGCTGCTGACCCTACTGATGTGGGCATGGCAACTGCACTACCATGCAGACCCTTACCTTGACTTCCTACATCAGCAAAACTATGGGGGGGACAAGGGGCATTAAGTAAATATTTTGAAGCCAAATGATTCCTGCAGTTAAAATTTTATGATCAACATCGTTTAAATATGAGTTATGACCAATATGAAATCTTTCAAACAAGGTGTTTTGCTTCTTTTTAATTTTTTTTCAGCCCCTTTCTTGGCTACCAGCAGCTGCTTCTCCACATTCTGTTTCTTGATGTTGTATTACTGGACCTGAGGTATAACACAGTATTTGTTCTTATTAAGTCCAGCAAAATCATGACAGACTATATAGGTAAATTTTCCATGTTTTTAAAAGCCAAGTCCCTTCAGGTCCCTAGTCTTGATTTTAGGCGCTCCATAACTTTGTGGCATTACTTACACTTTCATAAATAGAGGAGTAAAGCCCAACCATCTCCACTTGATGGGCTGTTTCATGGCCACTGAGACCCGCCTTTCTACACAAGTATCTTCCTTTGAGCTCTACAGAAGCAAGCTTCTGGCATCAGCATCAGAAGAAAAATGTTTAAACTTGCACTTTTTTTAGTCTTTGATTTTCAGTGAGACTAAAGAAAATGTAACTTTCAAACCAGATGGCAGCTCCCAGCAAACTGCACATTCGAAGCCTGAGAGACCTTTGTTTAGCCAACTGCTGCTTGACACTTAGCAGAATAAGAAGATCTAAATCTTTCCTAGTGAGTTCATATTGTTTTTCCTGCTCTCCAAGTAGAGGAACACCAGTGTCTCTGAGGCCAGGTGCACCTGGCACCGGAGAATCCAATTTAGTGCAGGTTCTGACTCTGAGCACTTGGTGATCAAAATTTAGATCCTGCTTCCACCTCTCTTTATTTTGTACTGTTGCTGTATTTAAGTGCTGTGGGTAAATCTATTCTTTGACCTGTCTTTTCTGCTAGTCTAAGTGTCTCTGAAGGCAATTTCTGGGATACTTTAGTCTTACTAAGCCATATTATTGGGCATTTTTTGACTGAGTCAGGCTTCCTGGGAAACAAACTTCATGGCACAGGCATGCCATGTATCATTGAAAGACAGTTATTCTGCTCATACATTGCTTAAAAAAGTCAACAAACACAGAATACTGAGCCCAGTGTTTCTACAATATCCTATTTTTAGCTGTCTCAAAAAGTTTTTTGACTAATAATTGAATAATCCTTTGACAAGAAACTAAAAATATTTCTCTTCCCAGGCTTGGAAAAGAGACATACTTTTTTTTTTTTACAATTACTCAGAAAGTTTACTGCAAAAAATAGTAACAGAAGTCAACTCTTATGACTTGCAATTTATGTTTGAAACACACTGCAGCCTTGCCTCATCACCTGCTTTCTTTAGCTTGCTAACACATCTAATACCCTAAGTCATGGCAGGTGTAATGTACTTCTGACAGCTTTGAGTGGCCCTCTCACCTTGCAGCCGTTAGGTCCTGGGACCAGAATCCCCAGCCGAGGAGACAGTGCCCCTGGTGCAGGAGGTCTTGGTGGGCATGCCTAGGAGAGATATCTTCTTCTATAGGACAAGCGCTCCCTCAAACCCTGGCTCAGACCAACCCCAGGACCTCCCCTGGGCTCGGTTGGTGGGACAACACTGGTCAGCAGATCCCAGCCTGGAGGATTGCAGATGACAGAGCTCAGCAACAGCTCTGCAGCAGAGGGAGGCCTTGTGCACCAGGGCTTTGAAAAAGTTGGGAAGTTGGCAATGCGTGGTGGTTCCCATCAACATAACCGTGTCAAGATCAGTGATCCCCTCACTGTTCATCTGTCCAGGGACTCTTGGAAGAAGAGTTTTTGGTTGAAGCAGTGGCTCACCTTGTGGTGAAACAAGGGCCTCAAACTTTACTGCCCATTTCAAGGAATTTCCACTAAGCCTAGGGGAAGGGGTGTAGAAATTGATAGGAATTTTGTCCAAACAAGGTCTTCAGGATTGAGCCTCTGTCAATAAGTCCTGCAACGTGTTTATTCATGCAGGAAATGGGAAAAAGTCAGTCCAGAATTCTTATCCATCTGATCTTATCAGGGTGGTAAATCTGGTCTTTGATCTTTTGTCAATAACACACAAAGTTGGAGGCAGTCACCACCCTGCTCAGCCATGCAGTGATCAGGGTCTCATAAAACATTTATGAAACCTGTCATAAACTGGCCTGATAAGGAACAGGACATTGGGTTTCAGGAGTCAGCAGCTTCTTGGGGAAGACCTTCCCTCTAACTCCAAAGCTCCTTTGTTTAAATAGCAAACATAAGCCGCTGATTGCACCCTGCCATAAAAGCTGGGAGCAGGGAATTTTCACCAGCCCTTCTGCCTGCTGAATTTGTGTGGCAGGTACTGGCCTTCACCATTTGCCTTTACCACTTGCCAGTCCTAGGGTAGGAGGGAAAAGAGTGGAGGAGGAGAGGAACTGGATAAAACTATAACCAAGGAAGGGAGAAATAGAATAAAATTTTAACTGAAAAAATGAAACCCCCTTCCTGTTCCCACCTTCCCCCATTACTGCAACTATGACTCTTGTCATGTTCTCTGCCTCTTCCTTACTCTCTTTGTGAGAAAATCAAATTGACCTGCCTTGTATCTTTTCTATGCATATGTTTTCCTTCACATTTTTTTCCAAAAAACTAAATCCCTAATAGAAAATGAGGTCTCCCTGGTGTCCACCCTGGGACATCCAAGCCCCAGGAATAGGATCATCCTCCAGTGCTGCATGGGGATTTCTGCTCACTTCAGCAGCACGGAGTACCTCTCAGCAGCACGATGTCCACACGAGCACCATGATCTTCCTGAGCTAGAAGTTAAGTACTGTACTAGACACAGGACCTTTTGATCACACATTGGGATATTTCTTGTTCTTTGGAACAATTTTGGCCTGAGAGATGCAGTTAGAAAAGGAAACTGCTTCTATGGTTAGGTGTGTATGTGTCACAGTCTTGTTATTTACACAGACGATTCAAACCCTTGATTTTCTGAAAGCACAGGAAGGTCAATGTCAAAATATAAAATATAGCATATGTTTGCAGCTCAAAGCTCTGCTTCTGGTTGGCACCAAGATCAAATCCTTCTGCCTTTGGTGACATGAGGCTACAATTCTCATGCATATTCTACTAACTTCGATTATGGTTGCTTTTGTTAGTAAAGACAAAATAACATAGGAAATATTACTTGGAACTTAGAATCACAAAATAATATCTAGTAAATCACCTGGCTTATGTTTTGCTTTTATTTGCTTGTGTTTCCTGTGACAACATATTCACAAAGTTGAGATGCAGACCATTGGTTTTTTTCTGATGTCTGACTTCATAAAAAGCTTAGTTATTTCTTAGAAGTATTTTAAATCATGGAAACTATACTATACCCTAACAAGATGTATTTACAGCTACAAATTTATTTTATCATCTCCATGAGATAAAGAGCTGTTATGTTTAGCTGGTATTATTGTATTATTTACTAATCAAACTACTTAGAAGTTTAGTGGTGCAATCACATCTCTGTTAATTTAGTCTTGTTTCAGGCCACTGAAGTCACTAATAATAACAACAATTGTTCAGTACTGACAAGAACTTGGTGTCGGAACAATTCCAAATAGAGATAGATACAAAGATACCTTAATTAGGTAGGTGTTATCGGTTGCTTATAGCAATAAAGCACTAATTCAACACTTGTGTATAACCACAAAACAACTGTAATAAATTTCAGATTCGGTAATAAAATACTACTATATTCCTTGATTAGATGATAAAATAACAGTTACTTTTTAGAAATATTTCAAAAATGCAAAATGCTTCTAATCCTGAGTCTTTCTTTGCATTCAGCCTCTTGGCTAAATGTTCCAGGGATACCAGGGGGCTGTCTGTATTTTCCCATCAGTGAAGGCGATTGAGTGAAGCAATTGATAGCCTGTGCCCCAGGACATTTAGGCAACCCAGTTCTCTTTCTTGCTTCACTACAAGCAAACACAAGACAGAAGAATCTCTACTTGCCCCAGTCAGATGCAATTAGTCAGCTGATTAATCAACTACCGTCACTTTGTAGTACATCTTAATATTGTGTTAACTTGGTCTGCCCCTGTATCAGGTTATGTTATTCTACAGAAATAAAAAGGTGTTTTAAATGTTTACATATCATCCAACACCACTCAGAGGAATACAGGCAGTGCACTTACTCTGTCATATGATAGTTTACAGAAGATGTGACAACCATGGCATTTTGTGCACACTGATGCAAGGTCAGTGTCCAACACCCTGCCTGGGTGGCCTTTTAGTGAGCCTCAGCTCTCTGAAGGTGACTGTAGGTTATGAAATTCCAGTTCCAGGGCTTGCTCTTAGATTTGAAAGAAAGATTTGAATCAACTAAAGTAACAAGGAAGGTAGGAACCTCCTGCTCCCAACTACATAACTCCAACCTGGGACCTCTGTGGGGGATCTAAGTAGGATGTGGGACCACAATATCGTATTGAACTATCTGCACGAAAAATTCAGTGTTAACTTAGTGACAAGATGTGCCCAAGGTGTTCGGAAAACTTAATTTAGATAGGTACAAACCCTGGACATGTCTGCAGCATGTCTTCTGATCACAAGACAAAGGGTGGTGCTGACGGCATGGTGCAGGGTCCGCACAGGTGCCTGCTGGGGCACTGCACCCTGCACCAATCATGGGGGGCATCCTGTATGAGCCTGCACAGCCATGGCACGAGTGCCTTCTGCACCATGACCAGGCACTTCTGGAAAATGAAAATTTTGCATGATTAAGGATTTATATAGGTCCTATAAATCAGAGGACTGGTGATTCTGCTGTCTCTTCTTCATTTCTGTTCTTTTTGGCTCTTCTCTCCCCTCCTTGTTCTAAGAAAACTGCTACCAAAGTTAACCCTTATGCTTTCCTCTGTTTCTTTTATGCTTTTCCAGACTTTCCTACTTCTATGCTTCTCATTCTTGCTCTTTCTGCAATCCTTCATTATCCTGGCAGGTCTTTCTGGCATAATTTCTCTTACTTTCTGGTCCTACACGCTTCATACTCTAACTTGCTTCTTTGCTATCTTTCTACACCATGGGCTGCATTAGGCTGCTTGTTCAAAGTGCCTTGAGGGAGGAAGGAGGTAACATTTGGCAACCCTGGAGAACAGTCTAGATTGCTCATCACCTTCTTGTCCTTAGGCATTGTAGTGGTCACAATAACTAAGCTGAGTACATGCAATAGAAATGTGCACCTCTGCATATTGTGTACTGGGATAGAGACCTACAGTGCTCACTTCCTGGGGGCAGAGAAAAGCATACACATCTTTCTACACTCTGCCCTTCGCTAATAGAAGTTACCAGTTGCATCATTGCCTCCTCACAGACCTATATCAAGAGAAGAGCAAACCTGCTTTCCCCACATCCTCAGAAGTTCAGCGCAGTGTAAATCATCTTCTAGCCTTCAGAAAGACCTCACAAAGACAAACACGGAGATGTGCATGGCTGTCAGCACCTTTGGTGCACACTGATGCCCTCTCTGCTCATCAGCAGGCTTGTTCTTCAAGATCTAAAGACAGCTCCAGCGACAGTTGGGGGAAGGTTTTCTATCCTTTGCATCCCCACTGGGCACATACTGCCTTTTCTTAAGCACCAGAGAAGCCACAGAGCAGAGAGCTGCTGGAAGTCAGCTTTGTTCTTGCATTCATAAAACAACTCTTAATTCCCCTAAGCTGTTCTTTCCTGGGCACATGGTACATTTATATCTTATTGACTGCACAAAAATAACCTTTATCTGAACATATATATTTTATACCTTTGAGAATACTGCCTGTGATATAGCTGGTAAAATGGAGCAGAACTACAAGTGAATTATGTTCTTTATCCCTAATGAGTAAAATTTGCTCACTGCAAAATCCTGAGTACGGCTGAAGAAGATTGCAGATAAATGCAACCAAAGTAATTCAGTCCCCAAAATTTCAAAAGTTTACAGGAATATGCACTCAGACTGCTGGCTGTTACTGATGAAAGGGCTTTTGTCAATAGTGTGTGGCCTTCTTTGTACCATTAGTTCCAAGTTTCCTGCACAGAATTGTAATTTCTGCAAAGTGCAGGGATTTGTACTGAGGATACAGCAGGGGAAGCTCAAAATTGTACTGGTCTTTCAAACATGCAAAAAAATCAATAGAGCTCTTTCCTGGTCTCATGAAAAAGTCACACCTTTCCACATTTTGAAGAAAGAAGGATTACTGTAGATAGCACTCTGATTGCAGCATACTTTTCTGCAGGGGCTCAGCCTCCTGGAGCCAGACAAATGCCTTTGATCAGCTCTGGCCCCACCAAAATGTGACTCTCAGCAGCCAGGATCAGGTGCTATGCAACCCCCTGTGCTCTCTGGAAGCTCCTAAGGGCTTTGATTAGCTCAGGCAAAAAGCAAGGCAGCCTGGTCTGGCTGACAGGCCTGGCTGGTGCCGATGCTGGGATTGCTCTCTGTTACACCATGCTCGCGCTTGCCCATAATTCTGTGCTTTATGTAGGTGGCACATAAGGCAGTGGGCCATAAAATCTGGATGTATGGAGATGTGCCAAATCCAGCTGAAGCTCTACCAGGGTGATGATGGGAAATAAACATCCTTCTATTTCCTAACACCTTCTTGGTAAATGCCAAAGAATAAATCTCTCAGCCTGAACAACTTTATTGCTAATCAGAACAGAGGAAACAAGCTTTTCAGAAGGGCAGACACATTCTTGTGTTGGACATAGATATCCATGTTCCCTCCTTTCGACTCTGTGGAGATGTCTCCTCTGTAACGTGGCTGGTGCCCTTTCTTAGAATTGGTGCAAAGGATTTTAATGAGTTTCTGGTACTGAGAAAAAGGAACCATTTTCTTCATTTATGCCCTCTTGGAAACAAAGAGGAACTTCCCTGAGTGACTGCATGATCATGCACCTATTGTAGACTCACAAACCCATAGGGTGGTTTGGTTTGGAAGGCATCTTTAAAGATTATCTATTCTATTTTCAGTAGCAAGGCTTCTGAGTTTGAACTCCTAATTCCGCTTCTTTTTGGATTTTTTACTGTGTTGCTTTCATGGGAGTTGAAGCAAATGCCTACCCTGAGAGTCACTGACCAGAAATGACGCACAGGAGTCAGCAAGATACTGGACAATCAAAATGATTGACAAAATGGTTCTGATTCCTCTTTGGTTTAGATTATTTACAATTTAGGAGAGCAGGAATAGAACAACACTTAAATTCTTGAAATAATTCAAGCTTGAATGAACTTCTTACTGAAGAAATAAAGACTTCAGGAAAAGCTTCCAGAGACTTAGGGGGAAAAAAAAAAAGAAAAAGAAAAAAAAGAGGAAAACAAAAAGAAAAAGAAAAAATGGACTTAAACAAAGACCTCCACAAGAAGTATTTTCTGTGTGCATGAATCTTGTAAGATTTCAGACTGAGATTTCACGTGCTTGGCACAGTTCACTAAAGACTGAGGCTGTCCTTGCACCATGCCTTTTCACCCAACTGCTCTTCAGTCCTGAATCCATGTTCTTGCAAACACCACATTCACATGACCTCATTATTACCCAAGGGAAATTCACCCGGTTGCTTCCTCCTCACCCTGTGTCCCTTGGGCTGCCCACTCCCCCTGGCTGATAGAAGCAGGGGTTGCTCCCGTTTCCGAAGAAGTCAAGAAGTACAAGTGGGCAGTCTTACAACGCTCTGTATCACTGAGCTCTGAACCACGGCCAGCTGGCTGCCTGTCAGCACACAATCCAAACACCAGCCAAGGCTGGGCTGGCTGCAATAAACCCTTCAGGGCCTCAAAACAGGTCAGAGATCTCAAAGAGTACAGCTGTGCTTTGATAATGATTAACAGGATGGTAGCAAAAGTCCCTGAGGCTTTGGCTGGCTGTGTGTGCGTGTGCAGACACACATGTGCGTGTGTTAATGGGAAAGTTTATCTGTCCTAAGCCCAGAAAACCCTATGCAGGGGCAAAGGCTCTCTCCTGGTTTGTTCAACCCATACTATGGCTATGAGCTGTTGAGCTATTAGCTCAACCCATACTATGGCCCAGTATTCCAGATTTTCTCTGCATTGGCATAGAATTCCCTACTGATGCATTTTAAACCAAAAGCAGAAACAAGCATAAGGAACACGTTTAGTGTTTTTCTAACTTCTGTAATGAACAAATATGCAAGACCAGATTCCAGTCTCTGGTTCATGAGTGTAAATCTGAAACTGGAGACATCTGGAGTTTTTGTTTGGACCCCCTGAGAACAGAATCTGCAATATTGATCTGAATGGACAGAATACAACCCTGAGTGTTGTATTCTGTGCCAGTGAATATCCTTCAACCCAGCGGTGTCGGTTAAATTGTTACTTTCCAGAATAAAATAATTTTCTGATTACCTGTGCAATTTTTTCCCTTGTTCCTAATTTTTACTTGTTATTTTTTAGAATCATAAATTATATGTGGGGATTTTTTCACATGTTTTATGAAGATGCAGGATTGTTGTTAGAAAGAAAAACACTCGTCACGAGATTTGAATCATCAGAGGTACCTATTGTCTCTCTATCTAGGCTTCGTTATATTAAAAAAACTGTTCCAAAAGGTGAAACACTGGAGCTGGGTGATGGGAGCATGGTACCTTCCTGGTTTCCCTTTGGCTGAGGGGAGCAAGGGAACCCAGCAAGGACGCTCCTGTTGTTCTTGATAAACTCCCTTCCGAGTGATCAGGACCACTTTGACTGCTTTTTGCAGTTGAAATTTCCCAAGCATCGTCATAACAGACAGTTTGCAAGCTACATCAGACTCCTGCCGCCAGCCCTGCGCTCCCCACTGCTGAGGCACCTAAAGCAGCCAGCAAAGTGGCAGCAAGCCTTGCAGAGGGGCAGGGAGCTCCACGAGGAGTGCCAAATCAGGTCCCTTGTAATCAAGGGCTGTTTCCTTCGTCAGGACCTTGACAGGCAATCTGATTTTTACATGAGTTTCCCCTATCCCAATCCAGTGTCAATAGAAAAGCAAATGGATAAAGTGTAAATGGAGACCACAAAACTCCTGGGTAAAAGCAGATAACACTTCTTGACCTTCCCACTCATAAAGCTGCATTACTTCCTCCTCTACAATGAAGATTAGTTGTTATATAGTATTTACATTAGTTTATAAGGCTACATCCTCAAAGCCTTTATTCAGCTACATAAGGCTCTGCCAGAGGCCAGGTGTGGATTTGCAGAGGCAGTGGGAGTTGTGGCCTCCAGTTAACACAGCCAGCTCTGGTTCGTGGTCTCACTCATGCACTCCCTGGAAATAAATGTCCAGCTCTTTGTCACAAAACAATGATTGGTGGAGTGGGAGAATTCAGACCTGTGAAAGGCCACTTCATTTAGCTTAGGCAAGGTGCGTGGGGTGAAGAGAATGACAGCTGAACCCAATTTCAGCATCAGAATATTTTTATGTGCATTGTTAAAGTTCTTTTGTATGCATATGAAAGCGGAAGACCAGAGCTGAAGAAACAATCACTGGCATTAGGACTCCAGCTCTCCAGGTGCTTACATCAGCTGACAAAAAACAACACTTCTGAAAACAAGGACTGATGGTGATGTAACACGGGAAGGAAAAACAAGCTTTCCAAATGAATGCAATGCAGCCCTTCCCTTTGTTCTGTGCCCATCAGTTGCACAAATATAAGGAAATTTCTTTATTCTGGAAAATTAAACACTGTAACAGTTTCCCCCTCTAACCATTCTACTAGAGACCTGATTTTTTTTTAAACTCTGCCTACTGGTTTATCTCTGAGGAGATAAACAGTTTAATTTGATTTATGATGTTACTTAGATTAATTAGCTGCTGATTACATGGCACATTAAATATGTAGAGTACTATAAATGCTCATACCTTCAGTAGAATTCATTGCATGCAGCTCAGAGCACCTCTGGGGTATTTGTTATGAAAGGTTACAATGTTGTGGACTCCCTTTTTTCCTTTGCTGAGGCTCAAACAGATGTTTCAAACACCCTTCACTGATCTCTCACACTATCCAAGGATAACACAGGAAAAAATGTAACACTGCCTTAGCGAGACTCTGTCCCATGTTCACCCATCTGACATCTCTCCCCCAGCCTTCCAGGAAGATCTGAGAAGAACCTGCAGGACCTATTGAATTGTTTCTTTCACTTACTTGCTAATTTCTGCTTTAATATTAAAATAGTCTTGATGATGACACCTGCCAGCTACACCTTCGAACAAAAATGGCTCTGGGACGTTTCTGAAAGCCAGGTTTTAAACCCTGCAGTATCTGGCGCTAGGGAGCTATGAGTGACAGTTTCTTTCTTCCTTCCATAGCAGTGCTTGTGTTTTCCTTTGCTGCCTGTGTTTCAGCCTCTTCATTTGCTTCTTAGCAACACATTTTCAAGACAATAGTGCCTACACTTTTGTCACTAAGCCTCAATATTCATTGCATAAAGACACAGCCACGCAGTTTTTGGTTCAGCTGATCTTGCTGTTGCAGTAAAGGAAGCAGCCAAGGAGGAAATAACAGCACACCAAGGTGCCAGAAGGGAGAGAGGCATGTGGCCAAGGACCAGACAGTGTCCCTAGCTTGTCTGATTCCTACCAGGCATCTACAGTGGTGACCTTTTGCTCTGCCTTCCTTAAAGTCAGTCCACTGGAGCTCTGGGGAAGGGCTTGCCCTGCGAGATGAGGATCCTGCAGTGCATGGAGAGAAGCAGTCCCACCTGGAGTACAGGTAGGCTCTGCCCAGAGCAAACGTCTGCAATGAGTCAGAAAAATCACTCCCAAAGAAAGCCCTTTGCCTCTTCAAATGCTCAGATGACCTAGAACTGTATTTTACACTCTTTTTTCCTTCTTGCATGCACTGGCTAGCTGCACAGCAGGCAATACAGACCTCTTCTGGCAAGATGGAGACTTGAAATGGAGTGAAATGTGTTCAGGCAGGGACTGTACTCACTTCTCCACCATTCTCGAGGCATGAGCTACCCACAGAGCTGGGCAGGCAAAATTAGGGAAACTGTTAGAGAAAGGTGCTGTGATGGCTTGGTCTGTAGTTCATTAATGCTGGTGTCACCAGTACATGGGGTCTGCAAAAGCACCTTGAGCAGCAGATGCCACTTCTATCTCTAGGAGGGGGAAAAAGGGCTATGATTGGTGTCAATTTTTACAGTTACATGTTTCAATGGTGACCATTAAAGAGAAAAGTCACTCCTCCAAAGACCATGCTAATAATCTGTGAGAACTCCGTGTTAGGATCCAGGCTGCCACATCATATGAACAGTGAGACCAGACTCTACTTCACACACCAGGAGACTTTTCCTTGTATAACCCAGACCCTACTGTGAATTTAAGACAAGCACAGGCTCTTTGCATTTCATTGCACACACCTGGATATTGCAGTGGCTTAGTTCTTTCACTCAAGTAGATCTCCATTGCTTGGTTCGAGGAAGACCCTGAAGTGTGGTTTGTCTCTCTAAGGATATGCCCAACCCCTCCCATGTTTAAAACATCTCCTTCCAGGGATTTAGCAGGCATTCTGCTGCATTCAGTATAGAAAATTTTGCATCCGTTATCAGCTATTTGAGGTTGTGACAGGATGCCATGTCTCTGTAGAGATGAGAATTTCCCCATTCTCTGGTCCCTCAGATTTTCCATCCTTCCACACTCTGGTGCCCGCTATTTCCTGTCTGCTCTGAATCCCCTCGCCCATCCACAGGCCCATGTTATGTGCACCTCATTGCCGTGGGGCATATACATCCAAAGATTTCCCTTGGGCTTAATCATTGGCATACCTTGGCTTACTTAGCATTTACACAGCGTTATTGACAGGTGACAGGGCATATTACTTTATGGCTCGAAAGATATGGAGAAAGATGACAGAGGTGATCAAAGGTACAGAAAGTACCTTCTGTGTGTGGAAAAAAACTGGTAGAGATAACTCCTTAGCACCCCAAAAAGACAGGAGGTTATGCCAGCGGGTTATAAATTACAAATAACGTGAAGAAGAAGGAATCACCCATCTAATACAAGAGCTGAGGCAACTCACACAAAACCAGCAGGCTCCAATTTCAAGGAAAACAAAATGAGATTTATTTTTATACAGTGCAGAATTTATGCAGTTGCACAGTATTTAAATTTGTGATGCTCCCTGTGAAAGGACTTTGTGGTAAGGTAAATGTGCATGGGTTCACATATGTTTTGGACATCCTCAAGGAGGTGAAAACCACTGAGGTGTCTTAGGCTCCCAAGCCATGGATTACCATGTGGTAGAACAGGTTTCTTGGAAACTTCTCAATATACTTGCTTGGTCCTTCTATTTTCCCTTAAGCCACTTCTGTTGATTTTCTCCACTGGAGATGGGCATCAGTACAACTTCACCAAGACTAAATAGCGTCCTTCTCTCTTCAGCCATCTGCTGAGGAGAGGGTGCTGGGCCGGCTTGGTGCGGCTGCTCCTATGATCTCACCATCATCCTTGGGTCATCCTGGTTTAGTGAGTAGCAGTGCTTTGCCAAATACTTTGAGAACTGCTCAAAAACTGAATCAGCTAACTCCCATCATACTCTAACTGCTGGATTTACATACAACTAATTGCAAATAATTGCAAGTTTAACATGTGACTGAGTTGCTTTCTTGGAGCTGCTTTCCTGCCAAGGATCTGGCAGTGCTTATTGTACTGATGATGCTTAGGATCAGAAGGAGGAATGCAACCACCTCAACCTTCCCTTTCACCTCCACCCCAGGAAAAGGAAGGGTGGGAAGGGTGAGTTTCTGGCTATAACATTTCGTCTTCGCCGCTCCATCACCTGTTTTTCTCATCCATGTTGTGTTTCAAGACAGCTAGGCAACAGTGACAGACATGGCAGAGGTGGTAGCCAGAGGCAGGCAGGTTTTAGGAGCAAATGATCAGTGACTGGTATTGGGAAAGATAAAACTACTCTAACTCTTCCCAACTGACTCATCACCACAGAGCTGAATGCTGTTTTCTTTCTTTCCCATTTCCCCTGAAAGCTAATAACTCATTACAGCACCACCAGCAGTCAGCAACCCTTTAGTATTTTACCCTCACAGCAACCCTTGAGCACAAGGTTTTCAATCATTAAGGCCACATGAGTCTGGCCTTTGGTCCTGGCTCTACAGTCACACTGTTTGATCCAAGTGATCAGATGTAATTGCTGTGGTGCCCAAGCAACACCAGCACAGCTCTCACTGCAGCTGTACAGCAAACGATGGCAAAGCAGTATAGCAAAAGCAAGGATGAGTGCTCTGAATAAAAAGAGGGGTTGTGTGACATCAGCTACAGCACAGCTGGGAGCATGGAGGCTTACTACATCATGGAGAATTGGGCAGGAGGATGAGAGATGCATTAATTAAGAAGGCAGTGAGATGTGCTGTGTGCTGGGTGACCAAGAGGGGTGAGGCTGGAGCACAGATTGCCATGGTAGTGCAGTTTAGGGAGGCCTTGGCTGCAGTCAGTCCCCCAGCATGACAAGGTGCCTCAGCATGAATGCTGAATGCTTTGGCTGGACTGTGATGGGCAAGGACGTGCTGAGCTGGACAGAGCCCAGACCTTCTGTCTGAAGGGGTGTAACAGCCCATTAGCCATCGGTGGTGGTATGGGACACAGCCTGGGCTGTGAAACAGCTCTTACTCATTCACTTGGGCATTATGTGGACATCTCAGCAGCAGAGAGACACAGCTATGGAGCTGAGTTTTCTTCCCTTAGGATTTGGCTATGGTTTACAACACTGGCCACCCAGCAGCCCACACGTACTGGCAAACAGAGCCATCAGCATCATTGCCTTGTTGCAGGATGTTGCTGCTTTCTGTGCCTCTGAACCAATAGGCTGCTTTTCACCCCAGCTAACCTGGGGTTAACCCAGCAAAGGAGGCAAAGTGGTGGTAAGGCAGATTAGGAACTGCCTCAGGAGCTGTGCTCAGTCCTATGTCTCCAGAAGCCTGCTTGCCTACAGACCTGCCTTGAGACCGACTTCAGCATCAGTGGCAGTAAAGCCTGACTCAAGCTCTGCTTTTGTCTGGAGGGTTCACAAGAGCTCTCACTTGTGTGGGTTCCTTGGTGTCTGGCAAACCACAAGGTCAGCTACAGCTGTTTGCTCGAAAAGTTCCTGAAAAGGGTCCTTGTCTCCGTCTGGCTATATCCACTTTCATGACATTTATACAGACACAATTTTCTTTGAAAGCTCTGTCCCGCTGCCAGGTCAGACTGAACTCAGACAATATTTTACGGTCAATGTGGAGGGGACATTGCCAGCTCAACCTCCCTGAGTGCTCAAACCAAACAAGGCAATAAGCAGTTAGCAACAATTACCCACCTTGGAGGACGTGAAGAGAAGCCCAATATGGGTCTACTCTGATTAGATATCATTCCATGGGGTCATTTATAGGACAAGGAGAAACAGTTTTAAATTAAAAGAGGGTACATTATAAGAGTCTAGATATAAGGAAGAAATTCTTTACTGTGAGGGTGGTGAGGCACTGAAACAAGTTGCCTAAATATCTGAGTGCACATCACATTCATTCCCTGAGATATTAGTTTTGCAAGGATGGCCAGATGCAAAGGACAGGGTGGGAGATGTCACATACTCCAGCGGTTCCTGTGGAGAAGGGCCTGGCCTCACTAACTCCTACCCAGCCTGGTGCACAGTGAGGCTTTTCTGCAGGGCAGTTTGCTTTTGAAAGTAAGACACTTTTTCCCAAAGTACCAACGACTACAGGGAAATTGTAGAATACCTACACAGATCGTAATAGGTCAATTTGAAAATTTTCGTCTTTGAAAACCAGGTGAGACAAGATTCTGCCAGTAGGCAGACAAGCTATTCTGTCCAGGCAGACAAATTACACTAATCAGTCTCCTTCAGGATATTATATTTGATCTCTGATTGATAAAAAGCAGAAATATTTACACTTTTTTTTTTTGTTTTGGTGTTCTTGGTTTGTTCTGGGGTTTTTTTTCAGAAAGGGACATTTTATTTATCAACACACACAAAAAAAATCCAACCCCACTTCTTTCAGCTTGACTTTGACTTCAGGAAATCATGATCATGCTGGGAACTTCTCTGATAATTCTGTCAGTGCTTGGAAACCAAATACCCCAGGGCCTTAAAAATGCCATCATCAGATGGGCTAAATAGGTAAACAGACATTCATGAACCAGAGACTGGCTGGATGCATTGGGTAGAAAAGACTTTAAAAGAGATTCTGTTTAATAAAAGACAATTATAACGATATGTGACCATAGCAACAGTGAAGCTGGATGCAGAACAGAAGAGGTAGATATTCCCTTTAGCAGATGGATGTCTCTCCTGTCTTCCATTGAAATTATGTGCTGAAAGGCTAACATCAAAGACTTGTTAAGAAAATTATTATTTCCAAATGCTATGCACACACACAGGCTCCCTTGAGCCTCAGAAAAGCCTTTTTTTTTTTTATATTTTACAATGCAAATGCTGTTTCATGGGATGCAGTTGTATTAGTTTTTAGAGCACAAACCTGGAAAATCTACAGAACAGCAAGGTTCCGTCCCACCGGATTCTCTTTGGTAGTGATGCAGGTCTCCCCACCATCCCTGAGGAGTTCCCTGCTGTTCACTCCCTCAAGTAGTTTGGCCCCTCTATGCTGTTATTAAAGAGTAAGGTTATGAAAACAGGGAAAGAGAATTCTTTGAGAAATAGATAACACAGCTGCGTGTTTTTCTTTGTGCTGCATTTGTTCCTCTTGGAGTGACAGAGGGCCCAAGAGTGTCTCTTCCTTCTGAGATCCAGAGCCACCAGCCAAGAGTCTGGATCCACCATGGCCACACAAGCAGAGAAAAACTGTCCCACTGGCAAAATGAGGTCCTGACGGTCTTTTATTCCAGTATTTACTCTTCCCTTTCAATTCCCTACATGGAGTATTTCCAGGTGACCCTGTGTGAGTCAATAAATAATATATCATCCCTTGATGAAAAAAACCTGGCTATGTCAACGGCGCCTTTCAGTCTGAGGCAGGCTGTAGTTTATCTCTTACCTTCAACTGGCAGTTTAGAAACATTACGACAATCAGATAACCAGAAATGAATAAGCACTTCGATGGTTCAATATCTCACTCCACAAGTGACAATAAAAAGCTCATAACTTTTCCTGTGGCATATTTGTATGTGCAGCAGGCAGGGGAGACAGAGTTTCAGGGTCCGCTGACGCCAGAGTGGTGGTATGCAGTGCCCACCTGCGGTTCACACATCTGCTGCTTAAAGAAGAAACCACAAGCACAGTTCTCCACCAAATGTTTAGGACTCAGCTGTAGAGCTTCAGACTATGCCTCTATACAGCCTAAGGTTATTTTTCCAGGGAGCTCATTAGACTGCAGACAGAAATCTCTCCCTTTGTCTGAACACTTCGCAGGTAGAAAAAATGGTGATGATGTACAGATGGGGCAGGACAAGGTTAGAATCCACAATTTGTGAGCCCTTCCTGATATCCTGAGCTTGTCCCTCCATCTGGCCAGCCTGAATTCCAGTGGGACATACAGCAGAAGTTTTATAAAGTCTCAAGGAAAATGCATGTCTGTTTCTAATGGAAAAGGGAGGTGGTGGTGAGGTGCAATAGGCTGTATCCCTGATATAAGCAAGGGAGCAGATCTGCAACAGCTCTGCAGTAGTGATTTTAATTTGCCTCTGAGTACAAGTGTGATGCATACAGACAGCAAGACGGGAAGCAGAGAAGGTGGTAATCTCACTGCTCTCCAAGACGCCTTCCCCAGAATTGCACAGGATGTGACTTCATCCAATTTTGCTGGTGGTAGAACTTCATTGACACTAGAGGAGCCTTTTGGCTGCGTTATTGCTCATTCCGTGCTAATCCTCCACTGAGCCACCTGTATGCAAGGAAACACTGTGCATGTTCTGTGAGCAGAGACATAGTTTTCCCAAGGCTTTTCAAGGTTTTTCAACCCTTTTCAGTCTTGAGGGGTGGGAGAGGTCGGTAACTGCTTGAGAGGCAATAGACCGCAGATCCAGGGAAGAATGAGCAGGCAGCAATGCAGGGCTTAGTTGCCCACTGGGGAGGGGGGGAGGGGGGTAAAACCGGGACACCCCACAAAGCGTGCCGGGATGGGGTTCGTTCAGCAGCGCCCGGCGCAGCGGGCAGGGCGCGGCGGGCGGTGCCGGCAGCGCCAGGCGCGCCTCGGCTCCATCGGGTGGCGCTGCGGCACCGCCGGGAGCCGCTCTCCTGGGACGGGGCAGGGGGCGGACACCGCGCTGCCCCCG
>VZRE01006428.1:344288-355567 GCA_013396775.1 Cephalopterus ornatus | reverse complement strand
TTGCGAAAGGGGAAGGGGGAGGGGGGGGAAGGAGGGAAAAAAAAAAAAAAAAAAAAAAAAAAAAGAATTAGGAAAATGCGACCAAAAGGGGAGGTCAGAAGATGTTTCCCAAAAGTAGGGGCTGTTGCCAAGGCTAGGTGGGCATGGGGAAATTGCAGGAAGGGCAAGAGCTGGAATTTTTGAAGAGAGGTTTCCTAGCCCATGGACGGGCGGGGAGTGGGGAGAGGGGGAGGGGTGGAGCAAGTGACTACTGCTGGTAGATCTGCCCCCTGCCAAAACTGTGATGCCTCTTTGGCAGAACGAAATGCCTGGGTGTGATAGTCCAGAAGGGTTGTGATACTCTTCTGTTACCCTGGACGGAGGTCCCCATGCACCCGTGTAGGCTGCACTGGCACAAAATCAGACCAACACAACTGCAAGTGGGAGTGCTTGAGAGCACCCATTTTTCATTCTCAGGAACTGGGAGTCTTTTCTTTAAAATTGTAAAATCTTGTTGGCAAGAAGGACCATAGATGTCTTCCTGCCAATGCTGAATTATTCTTAGTGAACACTGTATATGTTACGTTTTATATGGCAAATAAAACAAATTCACTATCTTATCCATCTTCCAGAAAGCTCTGTGGATATGCAGCCTAAACTCTTACAAACATTTCTTGTCCTCTTTGAGATGATTTGGGCTAAAGTTTAAGCAAAACAAGAACAAAAAATTGTAGACTCATAGGTCTCAGTCAGTTTGTACTTTTAATGTTGGCGATAGACTGCTGCTGTTTAAGTTCAGTCTTCTGCAATATCTCTAGCTGACATACAGCAATATCTCTAAAAACATTCAGTGTTACAAATACAATCGAAAGAAGAATAGGCAATAAAAGAAATAATCATACTCTGACTGGCAGGTTGATGCTTCTTCGGGGACTCACCTATTAGCATAGAGACTGCCCTTTACATAGTACATGATGTACCCCAGACTTTGAAAAACCTGAGAATAAGTGGACTTAAAATTGATAAATTGAGGCTAGCAATCAGAATTTGAAGAGTGATGTGAGAAGTGAGAGCATGGAACAGAGTCTTCCTGGACAAGCAGTCTCAAGCTGATGTCTTGAATGACTTACAGAAAGGATGAGGAGCTTGCCAGCTGTGACAGGAGGGGATGTTCTGTAAGACTTTGCTCCTGGAAACTCTTGGGTTAGCTGATTAAAGCATAGGGTTACTCAAATGAGGAATAAAATATGAAAGGATTGTCCCTACTCTCTGAGGAATGGAGAGGAGGCTGCATGGGTGGTGACATTTCCCAGGTGCTCTCACCGTTCTCAGCAGTGTCATTGCCAAGGGTTTGTAGGACAGCAGTGTGTACAGCCCACTCCCTCCTCTGTCCCTTCTTTCCCTCTCCAGAGCACAGACAAGCAGTAATTTCCCTCCACTGAAGCTCAGGGACATCACTCAAGCTTTCTTTGGGTATGTGGCAGCTGGCTGCAAGGCTTTGTGGTCAACAAGCTGTTGGAGAATCCACAGGGATGCCCATGTGCCGGTGCTCGTACATCCCGACTGCTATCCCCACACTTTCTCCACCAGCTGATCGCAGAGATGTTGCTGGTTGCAGAGGAATGTGGAGACCTGCCAGTGCTGGGTCCTGTTCCAGGTTTCAAGAAAGGAGTGTGTTGTACTGGTTACAGGATGTTCCTCATCTACTTATCCCCTCTGAGCTAGTTTGACCCCTTCTGCCCCTGCTGTCTCCAGTCTGTCTGTCTCCTAAGGCCCTCCTCCTCCTCCCCACGTACCTTTTATCCTTGAATGAACTTAATTCTGTTTGGCATTCAAACAAAGACACTTTCCTTCCCTCTTTGCTTCTCTGTGCCAATGGGAGAAGGGTCAAAAGCAGAGGGCTGAGAGACTTTCTAGCCTCTGTCCTGTGGCAGCCAGGAGCTGAAATAAACTATTACTGAGAAAGTTCTGCTTGGACATTGATCTGTGGAGGAAGCATGGGTCATTGTCCCCTAGAGATGGCCATTGTGCAGGGTGGGCAACACACCAGGGATGTGCCAGGGCAAAGCAGGCTCAATGCTGGCATAAAGCATCCACAGAGATGCAGAATTTGGAGAAGTCTGTGGGGAACACATGAGATATGAGAAAGCTGAGGCTGATAAATTTCAAAAGCGTTGATGACCTGTGGTGTTTTGAGACCAGAATATCTACTATTATGTCCTGCGATATGTAAAACAGTGATCTGCAAAATATTTCCGTCTGATTTAGTTCTTGGAAATAGCTGAAACACCACAATCCTGTTACTAACAACAAGGTCAAGGCAGACTACCTGCATGGGAAAACTCAGTTGAAATGGTGCCTACTTGGCAAAATTGTGAAGCCACCAAAATCAGAGGGATGCCATAAATGAAAGCCTAAGCTGCAGCTGGCACCACATGGAACACGTTTTGAAGTGATAGCTACAAGTCTGCTGGATAAACTGGAATCAGTAACAGCAATTATTTAAATTTAAAAATCCAAAAATTAAACCATGTTTTATTTATTAAGTCATCAAAAAAGTACATTTTCCAGAGCTGAGTCACCCCAGCATGACTGTCCCTCTGACTAACAAAATTCTCATGCCACAGTCCCTGCTCCACTGATCTTTCTGCTGCCTTGCTCACTACTGCTTTATCCTTTGCCGGCTTTCACGTGTAAGAACGACTGAAGCAAGGCAATGATCTGCCTGCAGTCAACACTAAACATGGTGTGCTTTGAGGAGGTTTTTATCAGTCAGATGAGCTTCACCCAGATTTTCTGGGTGTAACTGAGAAAGAAAAAATAGAAAGAAAATAAACCTAGTGCAAGCCTATGTCTGAATACTTCTCCAAGATGAAATGCAGCATGGTTAATGACTTCAGCCAAGGAGACAGGGCAGAGTGGCATTGTTCCATCTGCATCAGTGCAGTTTACTTATCTTCCTCCTGCTCATTTATGGGGAAGTGCTTCCCAGCTCAGGACAGTCCTTTTAGGGAAGGCAGAGCCCTTCCCCACTTGTGTAGACATTTGTTGCAATTAAGAGGTTTTTGTGTGTCTGAATTTGTCATCTTTAACTCTGTGTTGACTTTTCCAGGGTAGGTATGAGATTCAAGTGGACTTGGAATAGAATGAGCCAAAATTGCTCTGCTGCACTTGCAAGCATGAAATAACTACCACAGTTTGCAACATTGGTGGCTTCAGAGTACTTGATTCTTGGAGAAATCTTTGTGTTCCCAAGGCTGCCGGCTTATGTGACTGGCATGTTTGGAGTTCTCATGATGCTATTGAACCCTGTGTAGCTTTGGCCAGATTTTAGACCTCAGTTTGCACTTGCCCCTATCTCCTTCTTTTCTGAGGTAGCTGTGTTCAGACACTTCCCTGTGTGAAGCATCCCCCCACATCCACTCACAGCTGCAGTCTCCATTCCACATGGCTGGGCTTGGTCTCTGAGCCAGCAGCTTCTCCCTAGCCATCCATGACTGTCTTAGCTGCTGCTGCCAGGAGCGAACTGTCACAACACTAAGAAGGCCTGCAGGCAGGGATTAGAGGACAGCCCTGGAGAATGGGCAGGAGGATGTGTGAAGTCGCTGAATTCAGAGGCAGGCAGTGCTGGAGTGCTGGGGGAAACAGTGCTGAGGGGGTGAGATAGAGGTCTTTTCCATCCTAAATGATTCTATGATTCTGAGTTCATTGAGTATAACCATTAACCCAGCTCTGCCAAGTCTACTGCTAAACTACCTCCCCGAGTGCCACATCTGCATGCCTTTTAAATACCTCTAGGGATAGTAATTCAACAACTTCCCTGGGAAACTGTTCCAATGTTTGGTAACTGATACAGTAAATAAATTTTTCCTAATACCCCACCCTAAACCACCTCAGTGTGCAACTTGAGACCATTTCCTCTTGCTCTATCTCTTGTTACCTGGGAGGAGAGACCAATCCCCACCTCACTACAGTGTCCTTTCTGGTAGTTGTAGTGAGCAACAAAGTCTCCCCAAGCCTTCTTTTTTCCAGGTTAAACACTCCCAGCTCCCTCATCTGCTCCTCATAAGACTTGTGCTCCAGATACACTTGTGCTGTGGAAAAGGCTTTACTGAAATCCAGGCAGACAACATCCACAGCCGTTCCCGCGTCCACTGAATCACATTTTCCTAGTGGAGCAGGACTTGCCTTTCACAAACCCATGCTGGCTGGGCCTGATCCCCTCATTTTCCTGCATGTGCTGCATGATGGCACTCAAGATGATCTGCTCCATGACTTTCCCCAGCACTGACGTCAGGCTGACAGGCCTGTAGTTCCCCTGATCCTCCCTCTGGCCCTTCTTGTAGATGGATTTCACTTTTGCTAACTTCCAGTGCTCTGGGATCACCCCAATGGGTCAGGACTTGGACAAATGATTTCCCATCACTGAAAGTGTTCCAGGCCAGGTTGGGTGGGGCTTTGAGTCACCTGATCTAGTGGAAGACGCCCTTGCTCAAGGCAGGGGAGTTGGAACTATATGTTCTTTTAAGGTCCCTTCTAACTCAAACCATTTTGTGACTATGATTCTGTGAAGGTGACTCAGTGAGCACTTCTTCCTGCTTTCTCAGAACCCGAGAAGGGCAGTGGCACTGGGTATATCTGTGGGATACCAAAAAGGGTTGAGAGGCACAAGGAGGAATAGGAGCTGCCAGGAGCTATCAGTATAGACAGCCCTCGAGGTGATGGCCGCTGACTTCTCAGGAACCTGAATGTCCTTTACCTTGAATGGGTTTAGTACATATTGTTTTTGCATAACAAATTTTCCCAAATGACCTCTCAGGGAATTTTCTGTCAGGCCTGAGTGTGGTGGGCTGAGTGCTCTTTAATAGGACCAGCTTTTTAAGGGATAAGATGTACTTTCAGCTAATTGCCTCTGTGTTCAGGTTCTCATTTATCAAATTCCTGAGTGGTGGCCTTAGCAGGAGGGCAGAAGTACTTGTTGAAGCTTTTAAGGAAATGATACAGAGAACAGACTGAAAGTTATCATCATAGAGAACAATCTGTTTAAAATAACACTACTAAAGACCCATATTACTAGTTACACATTATTGGTTGGTAAACATGAGTTTTCTGAATAAGCAGCATATCTAAAGCTACTGCTTGTACCAAATCCACAGTATGAAGTGTTTCTACCAATGATGTGTTTTGACATGAAATATATGACTGAAGGTTGTCAGTGGCTACTGGAAGTGTGGCCTTCTCTGAAGACAGGTAAACCTTCTTGTTCTTTTTCACCATCTTTTTCCCCCTGCAGTGGAAACATCAGTAGCAGTTAAGGATACAGACACTGAGGGCTGCCTGAAGTGTTGGAAAACGTTGACTGGTGCAAAAGAGATGGCTGGTTATTGAGTGCTCTTGTATGAATTAATAGTATTTTCCATACAAGAGAGAAGCGTGCATCTTGCCTGTTGAGCAATCCCAGGCACTGCCGTTTGTTTGCTTAAGGTTGTGGAAGTACGGAAAGGCTGCACTTCACACCCTTCACGGGACCTGTGTCTGTTTGTCTGTGGGAAGCCTCTTGTGTGGTGGCTGTGTTCCCTAGCTGCTTGTGCATCCCTTACCTTCTGCCTGTGGGCTCATCTTGTGGGGTAATGGGAGGCAGCAGCATGGCCATAAAGGTGGCTCTGCTTCCCAGGACCTGGGAGAGCCTCGTGGGAGGTTTTCATTTCCCCGAGGGGATGAGGGAGAAGGTGGTGTGGGATAAAGAGAGATGTGCCCTACCAACAGCCCCTGGAAATCCCAGCCCTTGCTCAGTGAAGGCTATTCGCCATCCTCAACTCCCTCAAATATGTGCCCCAGCATCTCTCCCACACTCTTCACTCCCTACTGCCTGCCTGTTGCCTGCGATAGAAGTGGATTTGCCTGTGCAGCTTTGAGCAGCTCTTGCATTTCCAAAGCTACTGAGAAACCATTTCTTACTGAATAGATGTGCTTATGAAAGCAAAACTATTACCTGGACCCCCGAGAGCTGAGAGACATATGCACAGTTTAAAGTCTACTGGCTTGTGCGTGATATACTTTGCACCCCCAAAGAATGTGACTCTAAACTTATTTCTGAACCCAGGAAGCCCAAAGGAATATTTTCTCAAAGGAATATATTCTTGAAACATCTATATGACCCTCCATCCTGGTCTTTGCTAATTCTCTTTCATTCTGCTGGTGAAAATCATTACTTAAAATATAGTTCAAAAAAACCTCTGAACAGATGAATGGAAGAAAAAACTACCCATGATGTCAGCAAAACAGATACTAATAGACAGATATCAAAGAGACACTGCCTTCAGCTACACACTTGAAATACTGCTGACGTCAATCTGGGGCACATTTTAGCCTCCTATGCTTTGCATTTAGGAGACTGAAGTACATTACATATAATTGGTTCCACCTACATAGAATTTGTTGAGGAGAAAAGCAACAAGATTGCAGGTTCTCACCATTTCTCTAGGCACAGGACATATTCCTGACACCCCAGCAGCAATCCTGCGCCCACAGGGCAGTACTGGCAGGAACTGCCACAACTCCCAGCTGCCACCTCCTGGTCCTTCTCCACCTGAACTGCAGACAGGGACTGGTTATTGTATGTGCACAAGAGGGACCACAGTCCCATACCCACATACGACATACAGCAGATGATGAGGGGAATATGATGTTTTAGCAGTGCCTGTAGTGACAGAACAAGGGGGACTGGCTTTAAGCTGAATGGGAAGAGATTCAGATTAGGTGTTAGGCATAAATTCTTTACTGTTGAGGGTGGTGAAGCACTGGTTCAGGTTTCCCAGAGAAGTTGTGGATGCCCCATCCCTGGATGTGTTCAAGGCCAGGTTGAATGTGGTTTTGAGCAACCTGGTCTAGGGGAAGGTATCCATGGCCTGTCAGGGACTAGGTGAGCTTCCAACCAACCCGTTCTATGGCCCTATGTACTTTCACTTGCTTTTTCAGCCCGGGAGTTAGCAGGTGCTGTCCTGGACATTACAGACTGCACAAGAAATAGTGATATTACTGAAAAAGGTTTTTCTTCACAGCTGTCCCAGTGCTGATGGCACTGACATGCTTACTCAGCTGGGTGGCAGAAAACATCTGCAGTGGACACAGAACCAAGAAGGCAGCAAGCCCAGAGCACTTGAGCATGGATCTCAGGTTTCTGTGACTCAGCTGGCAGCATCATCAATCAAAAAAATATGTTGAAGTCCATTTCTGTGACATGTGTGACTGCTGGCTTGATTGCTTTGATCAGAAAACAGGTTAATTGAAATAAATAATATTGGTATTGTATTTATAGCTGCACTAAAGCCATCCAAACTGGCAGATCAGGATCCCACATGAACTGATGTGAGGAAAGGGAGGCAGACAGGAGCATGTTGCTCTTTAGGTGGAGAGGAGTAGACACTGCTTCTTGGAAAGAGCCTTTCAGCAAGAGGCTTCATCTTGTCAGGGAGCTCTGGCTGGCTTGCCAGAGCAGCCACTCTCCTAGAAGATCAGGGCATAGATGTTTTTGCACCCCTCTGGCACCATGCAAAATCTCCAACCCTGATCCTCCAGCAAATTTATGTAGCAAGAATTAGCATCCCACCCTTGCTGTGCTGTCCTGTACTACCCCAACCGGAGATGATAACATCAGAGGGTTTCACAAAAACCTTCATGATTATCTCCAGATTTTAAGGAAGCAAACACTCAGTTCTCTGAGGCAGTCCCACCAAAGTCATTCCCCTAGGCAGGCAGGAAATGCTGAAGGGCGCTGCAGAGAGGTAGCACGAAGACTTTCTGTCTTCCCACTGCTGTGCTGCTCTTCTGGAGGAGATGTAGCAGGATATTCCACCCATATCGTCTCATTTTAAGGCACCCCTTCTCTCTTTCCTCTTCCCAGTTGCTGTTTTTTCCCAAGAAGAGCTCCCAGGGCCTCTCCAACTGCCCGACAGCAAGAGTCTTTCTTGGAGAAGACACAGGCAGGGTGACTAAGTGAACCCCCAGGCCCTGGTGTCTGCATGCTGTTTCTTGAAGTTATTCTGTGATCTCTGCCAGAAATAACCACAGAGGCCCATGATTGCCTCTCGTGGCACCAATGGCAGCATAACCAGCTTCTCCTTCCCTTCTGACTCCCTTTCCAAGCAGCCACACACAGGTGAACACTCCTCCACCCTTCATAGGCTTCACTGTTGCACAGCAAGAAGAGGAGTAGAACAAAGGACAACATTGAACTGGATGAACCCTTTGCTCCGTAGGGATTTCACATCACAAGTGACTTCAGGCTCTTTCAGACCTGTGTGTACGATGTGCCCGGGCTCTGATTTTTCAAGCACACCAGATGCTCCCGAACTTTGCTTGAGGCAGCAGGTGGTACAGGGATGTCAGGCCTTTGGAAATCAGATCTTTCACCATTTGGCTGTATCTAAAAGGAACTTGGCCTATATCTGAAGTGAGCAGGCAGAAGAGGGACAAATGAAATTACATTTGAGCTCAGTGTGACCTACTAAATCAAACAGACCAATATGAGTGTTGCAGTGTAACATATTTGCTTTCTACAGACTTGGATTAAAAAAAAAAAAAAAGACATTTTGAAAATCCTCCTGTAGGTCTTTCTGAATCTTTTACTTGTCTGTGCCTTAAAATAAATGTGCTACTTTAGCTAACCCATGCTGAATCTGGCTGTGTCTTTGGGGAAATTCTGGCTGACCCTTTGGAAGGACACGTTACTGCTGCCCCGTGTGCTGGGGACATGAACATTCTTGTCCAGATTAGAGCTTGGCTACTGAACTGTGGGCAACTGAGGCTCTGCAAAGCCACAGGGAAGATGCTAAATAGATTCACCCATGGCTGGCCCCAACTGCCCAGCATCTAGCTCCTCAGGGCTTCTGCAGCTGCAGGCAACACCTCCTGCCCTCCCCACAGGCATTCATTGCTGTACTGTCAGGTCTCTCATTCTTTAATTACATCTCACATAATATACCTGAAATGAGCGTGTTTCATGTGAGGAGGGAATAATTCACTGAAGGGCCTCATAAGTGGCTGAGACATTTGCAATGCAGACTTCTAGCATCTGTCCCTTTTTATCTCTCATCCCCCACTGGAATAAAATACACTACATGGCAGCATATATCGAGCAAAGAAAAGACTCTCAAACCCAGAGTGTTGCCCTCTGAGAGGGACCTGCAGAGAGCAAGCAAGCAGTAAATGCTGTAGAGAGCAAGTGACTCAAACCTGCCATCTCTTTCCAAGAGCCATGTCTCCAACCTACAACATGTCCACATGTGGATTGGCACCCACACTGAGGCTTCAGTCAAGGAACGAGAGGCTGGCTGAGCATGTGGCCAGAGCACCACTCCTGCTGAACTGGGGCATGGTACAACAAATAACACAGCAGACAGGTAGGTACTGAGAAAGGGGAAACTTCTCACACCCAACTAGTGGTGTCCTCTCAGACAGAGGGACTGTGATCCTGTGATCCTGTCCCTTTATATAATTTGTACATGATAGACCTGGGTAAAAACAAAGCTGGAAGGGAGGAAATGGTTTTCTTTAACACTGCTCTCCGCAAAAAAACCTGGCAAGGCTCTGGGGCATGGGCTGGGAGCCCTTTGAGATAGAGGCCCTCTTCATGTCCACCCCGAGGGACTTTTCATTCCAGATCAAACATATCTCTGCTCAAGTTTCAGTATCTCTGTTAGGACTGCTTGCAAGCAGTTTTTATCATTTTCAGTACAAGCTGATTCTCACAGAGGCCCTAATTACCATGGCAAAACACAGGGGGCAGCTGCTGGGTGTTCCACACCACCCACTGCTCATCGCAGCCACACGTACCCCCACTGCTCACCACAGCCCAGAGGCCTTTTCCCACTTTCTTTCTAGCATTCCTACCTTGAATAATAGAATCATTTTTATATTCCACCAATTTGATAAACATCCATCAATTATCAAAGAGACTGGTTAACCACGTGGGCCTGGGCCATCATGATGCCAGCATGCCTGTCTACTAGGGAGACTGTTACATTGCTGCCTGGAGAACTTCTCTTCCTCTCCCTGATATTTCCCTGCAGTCACTCATTTTCTAGAAGTATTTCCCAGAAGAACAGGTTATTTTTCAGAGTTAAAGAAGGAGGGGACAGTCCGTTTTTCTAACAGCAAGTAGCACGCAACCCTCAGCTGCCTGGGGAAAGGGGAAGGGCCCCAGTCCCCACTCTCTGATGTGCCAAGTCCCCCTTCTCTCCACTGATGACAGCGAGCTGACAGACCACTTGCCTTTCCCTTGCCTTGTCAGACATACTTGAGGGGCTGACACAAGCACGTTACCAAGATGGCAGGTGTAAACCACGCTGGAAGGGATCCTCAGGCGTGAAGATTTATGCCTGGAACTCCAAGTCACTGCCTTCTGCAGACAAGGAAACTGTGGTAGAGTGGGTGAATAATTCTTATTAAGTGGAAGGATATTCACAAAGCAAACACAAAACCTTTTCCATGGGTTTATCATCAAGACTAAAAATAAGTCACTGCCTACTCAAGTTCTTTCTGCCTTTGATGACAGCTGAAATATTTGTGGGACTTCAACACACATGTCTACTCTCAGAGCAGCAAGTGCAATTTAAGAGGTTAGAGGAACACCTGCAGAAATGCAAAAAGCTGGCTCGCTTTGGCTTGCTGTCCAGTGCAGCTCTGTGGGAAGCAGACCTGGGCCTCAGCTTTTTGCAGAATAGGGCAGTGCAGCCTTAGGGCTGCCCTAAGGCAGGCAGGCTGCTTCAGGCCAAGGTATTGCACTTGGCTGCTGATGCCAACTTAAACTTCAAGGACACTGTCCACAGCAGAGGGCTTGGATGCTAAGCCAGTGGCAAACTCCTGGGATATTTGCTTATACCAAGAGTTTGCCCTAGTTTAGGATCATAGAATCAGAATCATATGGGTTGGAAGGGACCTCTGAGATCATCAGGTCCAATCCTTGATCCACTACTACCACAGTTACTAGACTATGGCACTAAGTGCCACATCCAGTTTCTTCTTAAATACCTCCAGGGATGGAGAATCCACCACTTCCCTGGGCAGCCCATTCCAATGCCTGATTACTCTCTCTGTAAAGACCAACCCCCACCTGGCTACAACTCCTTTCAGGTAGTTGTAGAGAGTGATGAGGTCTCCCCTGAGCCTCCTCTTCCCCAGGCTAAACAACCCCAGCTCCCTCAGCCTCTCCTCATAGGACTTGTGTTCAAGTCCCTTCACCAGCCTCCTTGCTCTTCTCTGGACCTGCTCTAGCACCTCAATATCCTTCCTGAACTGAG
>VZRE01006428.1:293568-343804 GCA_013396775.1 Cephalopterus ornatus | reverse complement strand
AGAGTGCCCCTGTCCAAGCTGTGGGCTGTCAGCTTTTTCAGGAGTATGCTGTGGGAGGCGGTGTCCAAGGCTTTGCTGAAGTCCAGATAGACCACATCCACAGCCTTCTCCTCATCCACCAGGTGCGTCACTTGATCATAAAAGGAGATCAGGTTGGTCAGACAGGACCTGCCCTTCCTAAACCCATGTTGGCTGGGTCTGATCCCTTGTCCATCCTGTAGGTGCTGTGTGATGTCCCCCAGGATGATCTGCTCCATAACCTTGTCAGGCACTGAGGTCAGAAGTTGCTAGAGAAAGATGGAAGGCTGTGTGTGAGGCACAAAATTTGGGGAAAGCTTTTTCACAGTATGGTCTCTCATATGAGGAAACCACCCTGCAGAGAGGAGGAGTCACTGGGTGCAGAGGGTGAGGAGAGGATCCTGTGGAGCAGCCAGCAACCCAGCATATCACCATCAGGCACCCCAGCATCACCAGGGGCTGAGAACACAAACCCACTCCTCTGTGAAGTAAAAGCAACCCATCTGCTTGTCTTGCCAGACTCCCAGGTTCAGCACCTCCTACTAACCTGTATGCCATTGCTGATCTGGATTTTGTTATTGCTTCCATGGTGAATATCAGACACAGAGGTAAACATTTTCACCTCTAGTTTCCCAGACTTCAAAGCTCTGGGAAATGTGCTTCTGCCCCAGAGTTTTACTGGCAGCAGCAGCGACAACGGGAGGGGGTCCTGAGCCCCTGGCAATGCACAAGAGAACCACGAGCAAGGATGTTGAACAGCCACAGCCCCCTTAGATGTTCTGGTTAATCCAACCTGTTACTAAGAACAGGAATAGCAACCATCAGGGTTTCCATCATTTACAGATTTTCGATCCAATGGGAATCAAGCATGAAACCTTTCCCTGTCATTCATGGTTAAGTCTCTCCCAGGCTGGGAGACTCAACTAGCCAGGACAGGCCCAGGCCCTTGGGGAGCCACGGGCTGGCAGGGAGAGTCCAGCACAGCAGCAGGCAAGGACCAGAAGCCTCCTGAGCATCACCAGTGCCTCAAGGACAGACCTCATATGCTGCATGGCTTCAGTACAACCCAACACCTCTGTGCAGCCCTGCATTCGGTGGGTGTGCTTTCTTTCTGGAAACACAGAAGATGAGAGTGTGATCTAGAAAAGTGAGGATTTTCTAAAGCAAAGCAGTCACTTTTCCTTTCTCCAAGATCTCAGCAATAAATAGAGCCTGCAACCTTTGCAACATAGCCTGCCAAAACCACAGGATTCTCCCTGAGATGGACGACAGGGATGGGGAGCAGAATGAAGCCCCCATATTCCAAGGGGAAATATTTAGTGACTTAGACCAGCTACACCATTTAGGCACAAGCCTATTGGGCTGGACAGGATTCATCCAAGGGTACTGAGCGACCTGGCTGAAGCATTCACTGAGCCACTTTCCATCAGAGGGTATGTTTAAATTAGATATGAGGAAGAAATTCTTTACTATGAGGTTTATGGGGTGCTGGAACAGGTTGTCCAGAGAGGTCGTGGATGCCCCATCCCCAAGAGAGTTCAAGGCCAGGTTGGAGCAAACTGGTATAGTGGCAGGTGTCTCTGCCCGTGGCATGGGGTTGAAATGAGATAATCTTTGAGGTCCCTTCCTACCCAAACCATTCTACAGTTCTATGATTTACCAGCAGCCCTGGCTAAGTGGGGAGGTCCCAGTTGACTTGAGGTCAGCAAGTGTGATGCCCATCTAAAAGAAGGGCCAGAAGAAGGATGTAGAGAACTATAGGCCTGTCAGCCCAAGCTCGGTGCTCAGAAAGGTCATGGAGCAGATCATTTTGAGTGCCATCACAGAGCATGCACAAGACAACCAGGGGATCAGGCTCAACCAGCATGGGTTTGTGAAAGGCAGGTCCTGCTCAATCAACCTGGTCTCTTTTTATGACTAGGTGACTTGCTCAGTGGATGAGGGAAAGGCTGTGGATGTTGTCTGCTTTAACTATAGTAAGGCCTTTGTTTTCCACAGCATTCTCATGGAGAAACTGGCTATTCATGGTTTGGATGGCTCCACTGGGTAAAAAACTGTCTGGGTGGCCAGACCCAGAGAGTGGTGGGGAATGGAGATAAATCCAGCTGAGACTGGTCAGTAGAAGTGTTCCCCAAGGCTCAGTACAGGGGGGAGAGCCCTGTTTAATGTCCTCATCAAGAAGCAAACCAAAAGGCTGTTAAAGGTAGAACCAATGTCCACTATCTTCTTTCCGCCTACAAATTACAAAGGGCAGTTTGCTTGTCTCTGCTTGAATTAATAGCAGGTAATTAGCACATCCCTACAGTGATGCTGCACAGGCACCAGCTGGAGGGATAAATTACAGCTTGGGAGCTGATTTCCCAAACAAGCCAAGGCAGGCACACAGCATAGGCCCTGGCTGGATTCTAGCCAAGTGAGGAAGTGGCACTACTGCCATCAGCTGTGGGGAAATAACAAGTGCGATTTTCAGTAACTGTTCATAAAAAAGATAGCAATATATTTTCTTGTTTCAATGTAATTGGAACGAGTCCTCTTGACTTTGCCAGAGACTGTTCTTAGCTGTGTAACAGCTTGAAGTGAACGGGTTTTGCCATAACTTTATGTGATTACAACCGAATGTCACTTTATTTATTCATCAAGGGGGATTTGGAAGGGGAGAAATACAACATTTTAAATTATCACTGGAGACAGAGGTGCTGACAACTGTGCTCAGGTTTTTAGAGCCTAATTAGCAGCATGCTGGAACTGCACCTCCTCTCATTACTCTTGATTACGTTTTGTAAAGAATTAGTGTGATGTTTATAAAACACTTCCCCCAGAGTTTGTTTCTGCAGGTTTTTGTGTTGCTGCCAAACTGTTCACCTCCCCTGGGATGACAAGAACTCGTGTATTGACAAGGAAAAGGAAGGAGGGGTGCTGGGTAGCCATGCCCCCCGAGGCGGCAGCTACCTGTCTCAGGGGAGCCACTGGTGAGGCAGCTGCCACGGAAGGCAGGAGCAGCATCATCATCATCGTCAGCAACCCCTGCTCAGCAAGTGGCTGTGAAACTCCATCTTTCTTCATCAAAATCGAATGTGTAAAACTGGCACGTTTGGATGGATGGCTAACAACTTACTCTCCATCAGAAGCACAAAAGCACAACTTCTCAGGGGTCCATCCTGCAGCCGCTCATTCCTTGTCAACAGAAAACGAGAAATTCCCAGGGCTGATTGTGCACTCTTTGAGAGCAGAAAGCAGTCCTCCTGCAAGCTCGGTTTGTTATTGCAGTACTGATGAGACAGACCTGCTGCTAAATCTTACAGCAGTAAGACAGCTGTAAACGGAAAAGCTTTTGTAACACAGAGGTTGTTTTATTGCTGCTTTTCTTCCTTTCCTTACCCAGAAACTGCTGGATTTCAAGGTGATGCAGTTTAGGCAAGCTGTCCTGTTGCGAGGCTGGGGATCATGGCAGGGCAGCTGGAGCACTGCCCCGCACAGCTGCCTCCTGCCCCCACCTCCACTACCACGGTTTAATCACAGCAGCAGAAACCCCTGACGCGCCCACTATGCAGGACAGAAAATTAAAATGGCAATGCATTACGTGCAGCTGAGAATGAGAAATCCCTTGGCAGATAGAGATCTCCACCGCCAACAAAGAAGGAAAGAAAAAGGAATTAGTAATAGTACTGAACTTAATTCATCACAAAAAAAAGTTGTTTCCATCACTGTCACGGGGAATACAAGTATAAATTGGAGTGCAAGAGTAATGAATGCCTCTTATTTGAGTGTCTAATAACCTCCATAGATAACAATTGCTGTGATTGACCTTCCCCAGCATATAGGGCCCCAGCCCCACTGGACTCATGCTGTATAAACTGGTAGCAATGGCCTGGCCCCCCTACAATTTCAGGATAACACAGTAACTCACTGGGACCTATAAATGGATATTAACAGTGTAAAATTAAAATTAGAAAATGAGAAAAAATAGGATATTATTAGCAGCAGGCACAGTACATCAGATAATTTTGCAGGTGTTTCAAGGATAATTTTTCTTAAGAAGGAGATCATGAAGTGAAGTCACTGCTTTTAGTTTACAAATTACTGAACTTTAAGCAGAGTACTCATATTATATGCAAATGGGGATGAAGGATGAGGTATCGTGACTCTGTTAGGAAAATTAAGCTGACATGGTTGTCCAAGCCAGAGCGCAGATAGAGATGAGGAGCAGACCACTGCCAGGTAGGAGATCTTGGAACTAAAGCATGTAGCTTTGTATAGTACAACAAAAGCACTGCACAGGAGAGAGTTTCCAAGCTTAAAAGCAGAGTAAGCAGTAGTATCCCCTCTGGCAGGCAGTGTGGCTCAGGCTCTGGAGAAGGGTAACCCCATGTTACATGGACTTCCTTGAGCCAGTGAATCTGCAGCTCTCAAAGGCAGAACTCATGAGTCACAAGCTAAATGCTGAGGTTGGGGTAGGGGGTTAGACTTGAATCTGCAGCAGAAGCATCCTGCTGCTGAGCTTGATCAGGGAGAGGCCAAGCACTTCTAGTCTGAATGCAGAGGAAGGAAGTCCAAGATCCACCCCAGAGGAGGAGGGAGAGAGAACAAGAGGAGAGCAGGACTGGAGCTGGTGGGATGAATTGGGCTGGGAGCTGAGGCTGAGGAAGGAAGAGTGAGGGACAGAGAGAGGAATCATGTGAGTGCAGACATCTGTCCTGAGATGCAGATAGAGTTTGGAAGTGGGAAGGTGGTCATATGGGAAAATGAGACTTACACACAAAGAAATGTGGATGAGAGTCAGGCAGAGTGAGGTGGAAGCAAACATGGGTAAGGAGAGATTGGTCATATGGGAGGGAAGGAGATTGCTAGTTCAGACTGACCATACACGAGGTCATATGAAAATTCTGGAGGTAGATGAATAGAAGGGTACTGAGTTCCAGTAAGTATCCTCATAAGAAAGCCAGCAAGAGGCACTTTAAAGGAGACATACACCACTTAGAGGTGTCCCACAGGAGCAGCAGGATGCAATTTATAGCTTGTGATACATACGGAGTCACATTAAGTAATAATAGGTCTTTCGTTTTAAAACATGGAAAATGGAAGCCAGGCTATCATCTGTGGTATACAGTGGGAGGATAATTGATCACTGTCATAAATTGAAGAGAGAAAAGTTCAGACTTGCAAGGAGAAACTCCACGGCAAGTAGAGTTAAGCAGTGGCACAGGGTGCCCAGAGAGGATGTAACATCTCTGCCTTGGGCGCTTTCAAGACCCAAATGGAGAAAGCCCTAAGCAACCTGGCCTGACCACAGACACTGTCTGAACACAGCTTTGGGAGAGGAATAGTTCCTGCTCTTTCACTAATGAACTTTAATTCCCCAAAGTTAAAAGCAAACAAGAGGATGGCTTGGGAAAGCAATTAAAAAAACTTGCCATGGGCAGGCATGAGAAAAGAGGGTTAAGTGGGAAACAATCTCATCCAACCTTGGGAGTCAGAAGATCACTCCAAGGTCACCTAATTTCTTCAATAAGTCTCTGTGAAGTTCACATGCTATCTCATATGACTCATTTCTTTTTATACCAAACTCTTTGGAAGTTAACCATCCAATCTCTTGCCCTGTTAATTCAAATGCCAGGGTTTTTGGACAGAGACAAAGTCGTTCTTGATACTGATAAATTATCAGCACAATAAACCACCTCTGCTTCTTCCTGTTGCCTTTCATTGAAATCCAGAAAGCTACAGACAAAGTCAAGCATATAAAGGGTGGAAATGGAAGGAAGGCAGTCTTAATCCAGCCTCCTAGTGCATACACATCTCACCCAAATGCTTAGGCTGAAGCCACTCTATCTTGGGGAGAACTTACAATCACAGCAGTCACAAGATACTTATGTTGTCTGAAACCCTCATGACTACGCTGTAGCGCTCCTAAAATCTGGGCTCCCCATAAACCCGCCTGATGAGCTGGCAGGCAAGCAAACATATTGCTGTCTTCGCTCTGCAGCTGTTTCACCACAAACTGGTGAATTAAATTCCCACAAAACGTTTCAGTTTTCACAAATCATTGATCTGTAACAAAATTATATTTGCTGGAAAATTCCTGCCCGTGTGTCTCTGAAGACACAAGCGCACAAATAGGAGCAGAACCTCTTCAGAAAGTGCTGTACCCCATTAGTGGATTTCACCCTGGCCCTTGGTGGTTTGGTGATGTCAATTCAATTGACTCTGAGAGAGAGAAGGATGGACTTTGAAGAAGTTGATACACATTCTGTTGGTGCTCCAAAGACTAGGAACAGCATGATGGATTTGAGCCAGTATCCTACTGGAAGCTAGCACAAGGCTCAGAGTGCCAGGATGTTATGTTTACTGTGACCAGTGTTGCTTGGTAGGTGGCCCAGTGCGTGCTCAACAAGCTGGAACTCCTTCAAAGCTCCCTTCTGCAGTCCCACTGTTTCCCAAGCAAATTGCTGGGTTTCATTTCTGACATGGAAGGAGAAACATGTTTCAACAGAACTAGATTCACTTTTCTACAAAGCTGCTCCTGCAGCCCTGATTTTAAAAGCTTGTATCACTGACATAAATGCAATTTCTTTTCCTCACAACAGCACTCTAAACCAAAAAATCCCTAATATACTATTAGTCATCAGCAAAATTCCTGACAACAAGCAAATATTTAGCACATATCGTACGTGGCACTGCCTTGGGAGGACTGGTTTAACAGAGGTGTTTGAATTCTGTAGCACAGTCCAATGTTTGTCCTTCCACAAGACCAGCCAGAGCCAGTTTTGGAGTCCAGGTCACAGGAAATCCTAATGGGACCACATGCTTTTTTCAGTCATAACTGGATCCGACCCCATGTATTATGCACAGTAGCCGCTATTCCTCGTTGCCTGTCAGTTCTAATCCAGCAACAGGAAACCCAGATTTAGGTCTTATTCTCAGGTCACAACAGTGGCATAGGGATAGGTGCATATATATATATATATATCTCCACTAACCAAAGCATGACTTACAAAATAAAGAATCCAAACCCTCCAATTAGTTTGCCATTCATCATAATCAGCAGTATTTATTCCAGTAGTTTACAAAAGACATACACAGTTTTACAGAATTGCATGTATATGTCTATATAACTTTGTGATTTAGTTTATCACGAGGAGGCGGGGTAGTCTTCTTAAATAGTTGGATGCTTATCAAAACCAAAGAACTTCAGGTCAACAGGGTCAAACAGATGAAGCACAACTCTCCACAGCTCATTAGTTCAATTTTGAAGACTTAAAATTCTATATGGAATAAGTAAGCTATTACTGACCTGTGAATGAACTAATCATAATTATGTTTGGCTGCATACTTCACTCAGTTTTAGTTTGAAACTAATTCATTTGAATTTATAAAGGCATCCAAATTTATTGTGAATGTTTTCTCTCCAAGCCTCAAATGGTATCCTGGAGAAAGAACTGTCCAGTTAAGTGAGCACAGTAAAGTTATAAGCAAAGACTGCTTTCCAAAGACCCTTTAAGTTGAACTTCTCTCCCACACTTAGTATGTGAAAGCTTCTGATGTTGATATAAAGTCTTTCTGCATGAATAGCATTAATCATCCATAAACCTGTGCTCACATAGGT
This sequence comes from Cephalopterus ornatus, assembly GCA_013396775.1. NCBI lineage: Eukaryota > Metazoa > Chordata > Aves > Passeriformes > Cotingidae > Cephalopterus > Cephalopterus ornatus. Next base: position 336,186 of record VZRE01006428.1, on the reverse strand, counting down.
TTGAATATGCTATGCTATTATGCGACACTTAGAACACTCCTAATGCTTTGACCATTGCTATTACTAGCTCCAGTGATTTTAAGAAAGTAAGGATTTTATAATGCAAAAACTTATTTTCAGTACTGTGGCCCTGTAGATTTTCATCACCTTCCACGAGATGGATTCTTTACCTTACGTGATTCTACTGAAAATTTATATTAATAAGTTAGGCCAAAACTGTCACCTCTGTATAAAAACTATCTGTATTCCAAATCTGTATTAGGCATCCACATTGTAATGATCTTTCCAAAGACACTGAGATTATACGGCTCCTTTTCATTTCAGGGACTTTTACTGTAAACACTGAAAAAAATATTCAGAAGACAAGTAGGATTTTAAATCGTATTGAGATGATTAGTTTCAGGCACTTTCATTTCAACAGTTGTTGTTTTTTAATATGTAGTCTGATTTCCAGTATAAAAGGAGCAGTTTGAAAACATCCACATTTAGATACCGCACTTTAAGCATTTGCATGCGTATATTCAGCTTAGGTTTGCATGAATATGTCTAAGTGTTTTTTAATTCCTCCTCACACTTTGGGAGAAACATTCAAGAACTGACAGATTTGTGGGAAAACCCCCTCGAGCCGGCCATTAACAAGAGTCAGTGTTTTACAGTATCATTACCTTGACATCGACAACAGACCTATCTGCCAAATTAATGGAAAGCTAATGTGACAGCAGACTTCTAATCTCCACATCTTCCCTACTATAATTAAAAAAATAACAGCAACAATGGGAAACCAGCCACGATACAAGGAGGCTTAGAACTTTAGTTCACCAAATTCAATCACCTGTAAGAAAGATTCCAGTAAATCCATCACAAAAATAAAAATAATTTTCAGTGAAGAACATCTCGAGTCTCAAAATTCCTGTAGACCTTGACTGTAGAATGGAAAAATGTTTCACTGCTTTTCATTTCATGAGAAAAGGTAAGTTATCTGCATTGAATCAATATCTCCAAGACAATGCTCAGACAGAGATGTTGCTTTCTGTGGGTCCGTATGCTCTTAGGGAGCACTTGGAAGGTTTCTTCTCTCAGATATTCAAGACCAAAAACTTTCAGGCATTCCTTGCTCTCACATGAATTACTACTCCTTTGCACTTATCAACAAAAGTATTTAAAATACATAACTCCTATTAAATTTAATGATTAATTGGATTTTTGCAACCTTTCTGCATGCTCACCCCTACAATCTTACCCAGACCTTGAGGGAACTAAACAAAAAACGCAATGCTGCTCTTAGTACTTATGTAAACAGCCATGAAACATCAGGAAATGTTTTCTACCCATGCCCTGCCAGCAATGGAAATTGGAGTCAGATCATGGTTTAATGAGATAATCTGCATGAGCAGATGCTAAATGCCCCTCAGTTAAAAACCATCAAACAGAGCAAGTTAGAATAAGGATGTCTTGACTATGAAAACTACTGAGAATATGCTCAGTCCTTGAAGCTGCTGTGCCTGTTGCACACTAGAGGAAGAGCAGGCAACCAGCTTATGCAGCTTTCTACACAGGCTTACCACTAATTTTGCAAGGAATGTTTAATAAGATGGAATTTTTGTCTACACTTCGCGTAGGTGGCTGAAACACTAGAATACAGCAGAACAAGTGGAAGGCAAGCCAGGGTCCTCCTGAGATTTATGGCAGCTCTTTGAAACGGACTTTCTTGATGGGAAAGAAAGTGGGATGGGATTACTGAAGTGGGATGGGATTACTCAGGACTCAGCATCCCTATATAAACTCAAGATTTATCTTTTTGGGGGGGACCACATGGCAGCTGTGTTTTCACATTATTCACTCTCAATTTCCAAAAGGGAAGTTGGTATTTGTGCAGTTAAAGAAAAATACTGGCATGCTGTTATTATTATCCCAGGTATGTTCCTTATGGAAGTCTTCAGCTGCACAAACAGCTGTGTCTTCTCACATATGTAGATGTATCTGACGTACAACGTAAACACCAGGAGATGCCATTTTTTTTTGGACACACAAGCTCACACTGCAAGCCAACAGTCAGTATAATACACACTGCTTCACCAGCCGGTCTGGTTGGATGGTCATTGTTTTTAGAGATGTCAAGGCTCTGAGGCTTTTTTTCATCTCACTCTAATCCTTATTAAGCTTTCAGTATGCTGTTGTTTTTTCAAGTTATCGAATTTGCCCAAAAGCAACATTACACTGTTTCACATTCTTTAACAATTTCTATTACTCACTGAAGCACAAAATTATCATGCATTCTTTTTTTAAATGCCCAAGTTATTTTTTAACCTATTTTTTCCCCCCCACAAATATATATTACCTTGCACACAATCCCATAATGAATAAAGGCAAAATACAGCTTAGGAACTATAGCAATTTTTGTCTCTTTTCTCCTCTGATGAGTTATGAATTTTTCTATATGCAAAATATGGAAAAAAAAGAGGGTAATTGGTATTGTGATATACATATGGAACATACTTCTTGATCTAACCTGCAGTACCTCCCCCTAACACTCTGCAGTTCAGTGAAAGCTACTGGAATTATTTTGCAAGGAAAAAAAAAAGAATGAATACATAGCCTATACATATTCAAATTGTATCTTCGAAGTAGTCTGTCTCCCTTTTACCCCAAAAAAAGGGAATGAAAAGGAGCACTAGCCAGTCTCAGAGACCCATATATGCAGAGCAAGTATGGTCCTGCTGAATGCGATTTTTTTCCTGATGTTCACCGAAGGTTCTTGATGGCTGCTCTGCAAAATTTGGGTCCTGCTAGAATACACTGGGATTGGCAGTCACAGTGAGACCTCCTTGGTATCTAGCTCCTAACAGCTCTTCTCGTAACCTGCTTCTCATTCTGAGAGACCCCTGTGTGACACTGCCATACCTTCACACTGAAGCCTAAACAAACTAGAAAATAGTCTAAGGGCATCTTGTGTAAAACAAGAATTTCATTTTTCAAATATGTTTGTGATTATGTAACACTGTATGCCTTTTACAATCTGCTTAAAAAGAGGAGGAAAAGGATACACCAAGGTTGTATTTGTTTAATCCCACAATTCATTTTTTTTTTTTTTTAATTTTTAATATAGAACAGTATTTTCACCAATGAGGCATGAGGATTAGAAAAGGCTTCAGGTATTTTTGGTGCAAAAACCTCAAAATGTTGATGTCATCTCTGAAATACAACTCAATAATTTTAGGGTGCGTACCAGCAATCTTCCTTGACATGGAAGATGCAGAGAGAAGACTGACACAGCATTAGGATAATGAGCCTCTAGAAACACCAATGAATGTGCATGCATGAAAGTAGGTAACTTGAGCTGAATGTCGTTAGCACATCTCGTGAGAGCTGATTAAAGCAGCCATTACAATGAAGCGACATTCAGTGAAATAGAGTTGAAGTAACCTAACAATCACACCTCAAAGCAGTTGATGTCTATCAACCTGCCATCCGATGTGATGACACACAAATTCAGCTGATACTTGACAGCAGAGATTTTGAGTCATCCCTGATATTGAATCACTTAATAACAGAGCATGCTAATAAAATATTTGGAGATCTTCCGTATTTTTTTTCTAAAATCAGTAATGGAAAATATGAAAATGAGTCCAAGTGAAGAGTCAAAAATTCTTTGTAGATCAGACCATTATAAGATTACATTCCATGTGATTCACATATACGCATAAATTGTTTCTGTAGGAGCACCCATCAATATAATCATATCAACCTAACAAATCTGTGTTCAGATGTAAATTTCAAATACAGACTATAGACTAAATAGCAAATTAAACACAGACACAAAGGCATGAAAAAGCCTAAAATGGCAGGATGTTTTGAGCACCTCCTAAATTCTCCAGATACCACAAATCTTCATTAAATGTAGTGTTTTGTCTTTTGGGAGGATGCTGCTTTCATATCTAGTGTGCTGGTAAATAATTGTAAAGCTACTTCTTTCTATTTCCAGACAGATTCCTGCTGTGCATTCTCTCTCCTGGATTATGTAAACTGCAGAATGCAGATCAAGGACACGACTGATGATCCTTCTGTAATTAAAGCTCCCTAATGATGCCAACACAGGTTCTATAACAAAGAGCCAGGTACAAAGCACCTTGCTCTTTTCTGAGCCCTTACAATCTCTTATGCAGGAAGCAATCACAAGCCACTAGAGTGGAAGAATGCAATTTATTTGTACGTTTGTGAAGAAACTGGAAGATATTACTCAGTTCATTTCAAAACTAGTGATGTCTGCAAACAATCTTCCTATTACATCCATCACATTCTTACAAAAGTTACCTAAAAAAACCATTTCTTAATATAGACCAAAGAAAGTTCATTTCTGCCTCACCACACTCTATCACTAAAACTGGAAACAACAGATTTCAGAGATCTCTGTATTTAAAAGATGAAGCTTGTGTTTGTTTGCATGGTAGCTGACTTGCATAGTTCATTTATAGCAATCAATCAGTAGCAAAGCTGCTGCAACGTGAACAACCCTTGAATAGAGATTATGTAGATTATTCATTTCAGTAATAATTGAGTAGTTGGAGTCTCACATGTAAAGAGACTAATGTATTATACATCTCACATTAAGCTGTGAGAGGTTAGAGGAGTTTGAAGCCTTACACGGCCAAAACCATAAAATGTGCATATCACATTATCAAGACAGAAAAAACCTCTAGGACTTAAGATCAATCCAGATAAATATGGGGGCGGAAAGTGGACATCTTACACACTAAAGCCACTCTTTGAAAGCAAGCAAGCCATACCTGGATTGTTTAAACTTTCAGAAAAGTCACAAAAGTATCTTCAATGCAATACTGCAGCCCACAGATAATTAACATGCATGATAATTAATTGAAATGAAGTTTTCTTCTCTTACAGGTAAAGGTAACTGAAGAAATACATGTACGGCTGGTTTCATCTATTAATACAATTTCAAATAAATGCTCTCAGACAACTTTAAAAAACCCAAACAAACTCAAAAATGAAAACAAAAAACCAAAACCACAAACCCAAAAAAACCAAACACCACCCAGCCCTTTTGGCATCCTCAGTTGCTAATGCATTTTCAACACTTTTTCAAAGCCCTCACTCTCCATCTTTTCAGCCCAAAATGAATTCTGTCACTGAACAAAGTCAGCAGTTAAACAGAAAAAAAGATGTCACCTCTTCATGTGTATAAGCGGACAAAGCTTTGTGAGTAAGAGAATTCATCCTTCTTCTTTTATAATCCACATTGTGGAGGTACACTATGCTAAGGGACAACTACTAGCTTTGAATGAACAGTCAGAGCTAGAAAGAAGTTATGAGGAGTTTATGACATAACCGTACACAGTTAAGATCTTTCTGGTAAGGGTAAGCGGAAATTCCTGTAGGAAAAGGTAAGAAGAAACAAAGCTAAATAAGTTCTGGTAAATGAAGACTGAGGATTTCATGTATTAAATTTCTTTTAGTTACAAGGATGAGCCCAATAATAAGACTATACATGATCATCTTAATCTACAGCTGAGAGACCAGACCAAATAGTGCAAGATAATGTTCCTTTAATTTTAATAAGGGAATTAGGAAAGTAACTAGAGGCCTCAGATATTTCAGGTTTTAAACTTTACAAACATCACCCTCCAAAAAAAGTAGCCAAGCAATACAGACTTCAATCTGTATATGATCCAAAAACTGCACATGCAAGAGTGTTTGTGAAACACTGAGACAGAGACATGGGGAACAAGGCAGCATGTCCAGCTTCAAGCTGCTGCTCCAGGAGGATGCAGATCTTCTGTGGATCTTGTGTTATACCTGCCAGTCCTATGCAGATGTCAAAGACTGTGGCAGAGGATCTGAGGTGGCACCAAATCCCTACGTGCTAACACCTGAATGTCACCTTAAGCAGTTGCAATCTGATTTATGACTAACGTCTGAAAACACAATTCGATTTAACCCTTCATACAAGTAGCTGAACACCTAAAAGTCACCATTTCTATGCAAAGAACGGCTATGGATGTGGTCATCAAAAATATAAATATGTCAGGGTCTGAACTGCATACTCCAAGTGAAGAATGATACCAAATTATACACAGATACCGGATGGAGTCCAGATGCTGGACTCCAGTTCTTTGTCAGTCTCTCTCTATGTTAGTGCCGGAAACACTCCTATTTTTCTTTCCTTCTGTTTTTCCTCTCACAAGGTGGCGATCCAGGAAATCCTTAGGTAATTTGGAGACATATTTTGTAGCAAGGTACAAAAAGTACATCTTTTTTTAAGGAAACAGAAGTCCAGAAAGGACACTATTCCAAAACATTCCCCTCTCCTCTACCTCAGAAACCAATGACTTACTAAAAAACTAACCCTAGAGATGCACACCACCCAAAATATGGCTGCCATTGAATGACTTTCATAAAAACACATTGCGTAAGATACATAATGCAGAGTATTTAAACACACTTCTCCTTCTGTAGCTCAGGCCAGTCAGCTTAATACAGGAAGTTCCAGATACTTTTTCAGTTTGAAAACACTGCAAAGCACAGAAGGCAGCTGACTGACCATTAGGGCTCCACAAAGGATACAGTACGTATCTTTAGAGAACATACTTTATTTAATAGAAGTTTTTTGCTCCAATATACAAAATAAGGGACTGTAGTCCCAATTAACATTTATATAGTTACACAGCAAATAATTTCCACCATTTACAACAACTGACAACTTTCCCACACTCCTCACTGTATTACAGTCAAGAAAAATGCCTATAATGTTTTACATACTGATCAATTATATCTCGCATGTCTCTGTTTCTTTTAATTTTTTTTTAACTTGCAGTTTCTGATATCAGTTAAATTAAGAACTTACAATTATTTAGGCTGCACTAAAAGAAAAATGAAATACATAATTTGGAATACTATCTCAAAACCCCTATACAAAATAAAAGTCAGCATCTTATAAAAATACATAGCCGGAGTAAAACCAGTGAAACAACAAAAATGTCTTAAATTTTGTTAGAGTATAAAATATTTAACAACTAGTCTCAGTTTCTAACTACATTAAAACAAACAGAAAAAAAAGGAAGAAGGAAAAAAAGATAAAACATTTTAAATTAGCAAAAAGTAATACGACAGTTCTTTTGCAATACTGTACCTTAAGTATGCAAAGGACTTCATCCTTCTAACATGCACCATTATCCAACTGATTTACCCCCTTAACCCTTTTTCTACTGAAAGCCGAAAAAAGGTTTTAATGATATTTGAATCCTTCAAGAAAATTCAATCATATTTTTCTGCATCTCCCACAATATTTAGGCTTTAATTTACAATGCTGGTAGATTAATCATGGTACATTATCTTCTATAAAAGAATTCTAGCCAAACCAAGGCGTTAGAAACTCTGCGTCTTACAAAAGCAATTTGTTACAGTATGACAGTTGCTAAATAGCCCAATTTTTTTAGTGACCCTGTTAAAGATTTGTTCAACTGAGTGAATAGGTGAAGTCATTTCCTGAGCTAAAAGATACAGGTAAGTAAATAGTCAGTTATAGCAGCAGACAGGAGACATTCTTTTTAATAGTTGTAACAGTATCAACAAAATAAGGTTAGAAAATTACAGTAATGTAAAAATCACTAGCTGAAGATGGAGTGACAAGGACATCCAAGACCTGATTGCCATAATCTGGAATGCACATCCTATGACCTTCCAGAAATTACATTCAGCTACTGTCAGACAATGTACTCCCAAGTGAAGAATGTCAAAATCGCAATAGTTCACATTTCTTACAGATCAGGTGTTTTGTCAAGATTTAATTGTTAATGCTGTTTCGTAAACCTAAAGCAAGGTAAACTGCCTAGTTTCAGAAATTTTCACTTGCTACAGGACTTCAGTATAATTACTTTTAAAGGAATGTGGTATCTTCAGTCTCATGAAATTCCAAGCCTATTTCTTCTTATTACTCAGATGTAATTTAATGTTTAACAGAAGTTGATCCATTTTTGGAGAGGAAATAAAATTGTTTACTTTGATCCAAATCATTCTAATTTACTTAGCGTATGAACCACTAACAAATTATCAAAGAACTGTAAAGACCAGTATACCACCACTGCACCACCATTTTCTTACAATACGCATTCTTAAAAGTCTTCCATGTCAAAGCTTGATCACTTTTTTTCACCCATTAATGAAAAGAGGATATTCTAATTTTATTAAATAAAGTACCTCAGTTAGATACCAGTTCCTCCAGAAGGAAATCTCTCTCCTGTGTTATTAATTTTTTTCAGATATTGTAGGCATTGTCTTTACAATTTATATTGGCTCTTCTTAAACATAATTATACTTAAACATAATTAGTTTTGATTCAAATTAATATATAAATTTCCAATACTCATTAGAATAAAGGACAATACACAAGATCCTAAGTTACAATAATTTATAAATAAAAATAAACTATTACAAACTAAATCCTTCCCCATACGGAGATTAAAAGCCATAATCTTGACTGATTGTTCCCGATCACACATTATAAATAACGTAAGCTTCTTCAGAGAAGCAAAACATACTTGCCTCCCTGACACCAGTTTACACCTTCAGTTAAACTACTACCATCAAGAAGGCAATTGTGTTGGGCCCAGATATATCTTCTTGCTTACATGTCAACCCTCCGATCCTCACCTTTTCAAACTTAAGCACAGGAAACTCCCTTCACAAAGAATCCTTTACCTTTTATACACAAACTCTGCATAAAATACAGACCTCTTATGCTCCTACTGCACCAATCTGGCAGTGCAGTTAGAACCTGATTCAAACTCCAATGAAGTCCAGGAAAGGTTCTCCATGGCTTCAATGGGCTTTGAAGTAGGATCACAGAGACAGGATAACCCAAATGAAAGCTCCTGCAAGAGTGGCTGGTATCTCTCTTTTTGCTTATGGGATGCAGTGGAGATGTGTAGTCAGCATGATACCTGAGCAAATAAAATGAAAATGATACGAAAGTTTTAGGAACCCCAAGCTCTTTGCTTAGTTGTGTGCAAACTGTGCTATTGCCCCTAGAGATCTCTGCTTTCCGTCTCTTCAGTGCTTGCTCCATTCCAGGATAGAGAAGATGTGAGACACAAAAATCTCTCTTCACTACAGTTCCCCCTCAGTCCCGAGACTGATAGAAGAGGATGTAACCAGACTCAGAGTTCTTTGAGATGTCTGATGTCAACCCGTAGAATTCTTCAATAGCTTGTGCATCAATTTTCTGTATGTAAAAAAACCCAAAAATTTGAAGTAGGAATATTTTGCATAATATACACATAAAATTAAGTTCCACCCTAAAATAATAAAACCCAAATAATTCTTAAACTTGTTATGTTTTGGCTTCTCCTCTGCCACCAACTGCACAGAGGGCAGCAGCTATGTATGTTTTATATATAAATGTTTAAGTATTAAGTGACCCTACTGTAAGTGCAATCCTACATGCATTGCTTGCACAAATTTCACATAGAGAAATTTTAGAGACAACAATATCCCGCTGAGACTTTTTACCAATATGAAGAATGCAAATACAAACTACCATTTCTAACTCTAAGCAGCATAATCCAAAAAAGTGCAGAGGAGAATAAGAAGGCAGCAGAAAATGAAGGCTAACTTTTTCACTGTTTGCTTGTGATACTGTTAGCTTAGAAAGCCTCCTAAAACCAAGAGCTAGAGTGAAAAATGTAAAACTTCTGTTGAAAAGCTGAAGAGTGTTGTCTGGTTCTGTCATCATTTTCAGCTATTAAAAGAAACTGAAAGCAAGCTCTCTCGTGCCACATTTTAAATAAAAGGCAATTGGGCTACAAACCATAAAAAGTGAAGTTTTCTTTCACTTAGGTAGATTTTACTTAATCTCATTCCCATCACTTGAAATAAAACCTCTCTCAGGAAGGAGTGAACTATCTCAACTTGATGAACTATGGGCCTAAATGCTAATGAGATGGTTTAGACATAAGAACAAACAGATTCTTTCCTTTCTCTTCAGATCAGTTATGAGAAAAAAAAAATACATTACTGTCAGGTGTTACTGATTTGGAACTAGAGTGATTGTCACTGACGTTTCTGTGCAGGGTTAGGGGTTGGACTTGATGATCTCGTGGGTCCCTTCCAACTCAGCAGTGACTCTGTGAATGATGCGATATGCTACAGCCCTCCCTCTTTTCACTGGAGGAAAGCGAACTTTTGACCTTATTGAGGCATTTCAATTTACTGTGTATCTTGATAGGACGCAGAGGCAGTCCTTCTACTTTCCCAACAGCTCTGTGTATATCAGTGTTTGTCTTTTCCTGCGTGAAAAACTGTCCATAATGTGGCCTGGGAGAAGAGCTCTTCAATACCTTTGATTCATCCTGACCATTAACAATGTAAGTCCAATGCCTGTTCCTTTCTTTTTTTTTTTTAATTATGCAGTTTTTGTGTATTGTAAGGAAAACGGAAACTATTAATTTTATAGATTTAATTAATTCAAACAAAGTCATGAAAAGCACTTGGACAGCACAATCATACTTCTGTTCGTGCATAAGCATAGGCAAGGGGAAAAAAAGGAAGATGACAGAACAATACTCTCAGTAAAGAATAAAAGATAACTGATGAAACAGAAAGTCAAAATGGGTGAAAGGCAATTCTGCTGTTCCAAATTAGGTGTTTTTTCTTTTTTTTTCCTATTAAGAATAATTCCTGGAAGCATGGCTAATATTAGCAAGTATACCACCAGAAGCAAAAGGCTCCTGCTTCAGGGATTAACTTTTAAATTTTAGGGTGAAATCTCAAAAATCTGCCTATTTTATATTTGTTGTACCTTTATTCAAAACAATCCAGGATGCTTGATAAAACAGACTACCAGACTGCTCTATTCCATTAAATCATAAGCTCCTAGAAAATATGAACAAAAGACTTGCTACAACAAATTGTCCTCAGAAAAAAATGCAGTAAAACTAATTCATCTGTAGCTTCATTTGACATGCCTTCTGGCCACAGAATAGCTTATTAAACAAGGGTGAAAGACAGCGGTCATAAACAAAGGAGCTTCTTTTAAGTATAAAACCCTAAATGCAATTCAAAGGATTGCACAGCCAAATTGTAAGGCTCAGCTCTGCACTCACAGTTATTGCTCATTTAGATTGGGGTTGAAACCTCTTCTCATTAGCATTCCCAGTCATTTTACTTTAAGTAAACATATACACAAGGGGGGTACATGCACTCTGGTTGGGCTTACCTCAACAATATCATCATCAAAAAGCAACCAAAAATCATGACTCTTCACTATTGCGATATAATGTCCTCTGTTAGGGCCACTGTAAAATAAAATTAGAAAAGAACAAAGACAATAACACATATGTATGTAGAAATGTATTTCATTTAATGGTTTTTTTCTTGTAGAAAAGCAATACTTAACAGTAATTAAAATGGCTACCACTACGATTTGTTTGGATTTTCTTCCCTTTTTTTTTCTTTTTTTTACTCTCCACTTACATCATCTTCACAAGGTCTTACTTCTCCCTATATTTAAGACTGTGCTAAAAAAAGGACTATAATTTCAAACAAGGAATAAAGAACACAGGCATTGAAAATATAAATGAATTTTTAAAAAAGAGACAGAGAAGTGAAATCAAGAAAACATTCCAGTATTTCACAGATCCCGAACTATTTCTGATCTTCAGAAAGAAGAAGCTATAGAACTGCTACTCATCTACATGAATCTCTTTATCTGGTCAACTGTAAGCAAAAACTGAATAAAAGTGGCAGTTCAGAAGTCTCAAGAAGCACAGCAATGAAAAGGGCTCCCAATGCAAACTGTTGCAAAGCTCAGCTCTTCAGTTATGGCAGACAAGAAATTTCTCCACAGCTATGATAGAAAAAAAATCCACCAAAACTTCAGTGTCTTTTTTCTCATCAGGTTTCAAGTAAGGAAATAATGCACTTTCTGAAAGAGCTGAACCTTACAACTGATAGTGGACAACTAGTTAAAGCAATTCTGGAACTGCCCTGACCAGCTAACAGTGCTCATACAATTTTTATGTCCAGATCACGGAGGGAAGGTTGCCATCTCTGAGGGACACGCCTGTGTACCAAATCACTAACACAATAAAAACAGGGTTCATCTCCTGCCATGGCTCTGAAAATGGAGAAGTTCCCAAGACTGCAGCTTGAGTGAGGGAGACAGACAATGGTCAGAATGGTCAGAAAGAATTTTCCTTAAAATCCAAAACAAGAGTGTTCCAGGAAACTAGGGCACAAAGGCTTATTTTCCAAAACTGTCCACAACTGGCCAATTTGTGGTCTAATTATCTTAACTCTACTCTCTGCTCACTGTGAGAAAACAGATGAACTGGAGCAAATTACCCAAAGATGTAGTGAAATCAGCATTCCTAGTCATGAAACTGAGCTCAGTGCAACCTAATCTCATGTCAGTTAGCCCTGCTTTGAGCTCACAATATAAATTATTCTGTGATTCTACATGTCAAATTGTAATTTTCAACTTTGGAGCTTTTATCTACTCAATAAGCAGCTTGTAGAGCAGCCTGATTTTTAAGCCTTGAAGGAACAAGAACCACTTTTTGAATATAACAAAATCAAATACAAACATAACAGTCATATTTTGAAAGCAATGAAACAGATTAATCAACAAAACTCATAATATATAGATATATTTCAGAAAACGATGCTTAAGCCTTAAGAAAAATACCCACTCCAAAGGAAATGCTTTATAAATTAATCTTTCTGTAATGCTTTCCTTCCTAAGAAACTTTTTCTTTTAGAAACTGTTTTTAAACGTTATTATTGTTATATAGTACTGTGTATTTTGTGGGGGTTTTTTTAAACATAGTTAAGTTCATACAAAGATCTGTGATGTGAAATACAGTTATCACTTTTCTCAATGAAGCGTCACAGCAACGAAGACATATGTTCTGTCAGGACTGGTAGCTTCTCCCCACAACACTTTTTTTCCTAAGAAACTGTTCTTTTCAGAATTCTTTAAATGCTATTGATTTATAGGATACTGGGTGCTTGGTGTTGCTTCTTTAAACAGTTAGTCTTATACAAAAATCGCTTGCTTAAAACAGAGTTATTACCTTCCACAATGAACTACCACAGCAACAAGGTCATACATTCTGTCAGGATTGGTGGCATCTCCTGAGGTGTTAAATAAACGAAGCTCTAAAGGAAAAACTACTCTATAAGAGAGTTTTGTGTATCGATGGAGCTGATCCATGTATTTAAATCTCTTCAAATGGAGAGCTAGAATCATAGGCAGCTTTTTTACTTTCATCCTGAAAAAAAAGAACCAAACCGAAAAAACAACTGTATTTTTAATATTCATCCAAAATTCAGTCAGTATCAACAAACAGGAAACCTATTTTACTGAAGTCTTTAAAAATTTTTGCAAGCATTAAAAGAAACCCAAATAATCAGCTGTTTAAAAATAAGTCCTGTGATGCTAAACTAAAGGGGGATTTTTAACAAATGAGAGAACTGAAAATGTATTTAAAACAATAAACTAAAATATATAAGAACAGTTGTGATGAACTCACATAACAATTTAAATCACATAGCACAGAATTCAATTTTTAAACGTATCTACCCATAGCTTTCCTGAGTTCCCAAAAGCAAAACCGAGATCCTACTTGGTATACAGTAGAGGTATTGCAACAGAGTTGTTTCAGAGATCCTGTTCCAGCTGAATTTCTCAGTAAACCAGCCAAGTCAAACAAGTTTTTTAAAACAAGCTTTGTTACACCACTTTGTCACATAAGTATTACTCCAAGTCTTCCTATCAAGCCATTCATTTTAAATTGCCAAGGGATACAAATAGCCCAGTGTTATACAGCTACCTCCCGCTACCCAAACAAGATAAGGCTGTGCTCTAGCACAATATTTTTGTACAAATGTTGCAGCAATGTTTTACCAGCGTCAAAGCCAGGAAGTGATTATCCAGTTTTACTGAGGGCTCACTGGCCCCTTTCCCTAGTTTGAGGTATTGAGATCTCAACGTCAGTGCCTACAAATCGTCCTCAGCCAACCATAGCTGGCCTGGCGGCAAACACAGACTTCCACTCTTTGGGCAATAAATTTGCCCGTACTAACAGTACTAACACCACCAAGCTGAGTGTTCTGCTTCTTGGCACAGCCAAACTGCCTTAGATCAGCACAGTGCTGAATTTTTTGAAGTGCTTTCAGCCCCGACACATAGCTCAAAAGTCTCAACAATACAGCCCCAGTTTGAGACATGTCTACTAAAACCATATTTTCAGATTGTTAGGAAGTATGTTTGTACAAGACAATACTTTTTCAAAAGATGGGGGACTGTGAACAAAATCCTTGAAAACTCACCGTCCTTCCCTTTTTCTCATTAAACTTAGACTGACAACAACCTGTAGGAAACCCTACTAGACTCAAATTTACTCCATGCCCATAGGAGAACTAGGAAATAAAAACAACTGGAGAAGGGTAGAAACACGACAGAAGCAACTATTTTTAGGGAGAGGCTATAATTTCTGCTCTATTCCTTCTTTCAAAACTAAATCCTCTCCTTATAATGCAACTCTGTTCGATAATAGGAGCTCTTTCAATGGTGAAGAACTTTGGTACACCATCTTTGCTAGCTCAATAGACACCAACACAGATAAACTGTGTTATAGAGATGGAAGAAAAATATGACTGAAGTGAAACTGAACTTAAGCTCCACATGAAAACCAAAACATAAACAATCAAAGCTGTGTTTTGCCAAGGAAGTGCCTACAGTACAAGTTTATGTCAATCCAATTTATATTGGTCAGGGATCATATTACCCACCACACAGAAAAAGAGTTAAGGCAACAGAAAACAACAGGCCAGACCCGGATTCCCAACCTAATAGACACGAATTAGGAAGCTTAGGCAGCATGTGAAGGCAGACTTGGCACATGAGATATGCAAAAGCTGTGTGTTGAATCTATGGTAAACCAAATAACCAGCACCAGTGGTATAACCAGTAAAGCATGTCAGTGTTCCCACTCCTTCAAACAAATACTTTCTCAGATAATAAATACCACACGGTGCACAAAATGAGAGGTTTTTCAAATGTGTGTACAAGACTAGACGAATTATTAGGCAAACAAGACTTGTTTTTAAACATGATGAATTTCAGGCTTCCATGGAGCTTCTGATGATTTTCAGGAGCACTGTCAAGCAGAAGTTTAGCACAACTAACTAAACACTTTCAAGAAACCAGAAACTCAGTTAACAAAAATAGTTACAAAAAGTGCTATCAAAATGATTCTTTCAGCAACCGGGAAAAAATATTTTATTTTCAAGACAAAACCAGGTTTAAAAAGTCACATGCGATCAACGACTTTTCATCATTGCCAGTAGTCTTTGTTTAGTCACTGACAGTTTGTTTTAACTTGGCTTTTTAACTCATTTTTGGTCTTCAGACCATTCTTTTTCTCATTTGTAAAATAAATAATGATCAAAGGAGTCCCCAAATACTTTACATGGATTCTCATTACTCATGGAAATAGACACATTGAATTCTAGCAAGAGGAATGCAACCAAGTTACTCTTAAGTGGAAGAAGAGTAAGGAAAATTAAGGGAAAAAAGATGTTCTCTCCATGAGACATACGCATACAAAAGGAAATACAAAAGTATTTTCATTAAATGCATGGGTTATTTTTTAACTTCCCTAATTGTGATGTACCTTTTATGTGCTTCTTGCTTACTGCGACATTCTTCACAGTAATACTTGTATTCACTGCACAGAGTTTCTGTATTGCTGAAACCCCTGAAATAAACACAACTATAAATACTAGATTTTTATATGAGATACTCAAATAAATGTACAATATAAACATAACTTTATACATTTAAATCTACGTAAGACAGAACTGTGAGCTTCTAGTTTTACGTCCTGCTTTCTAGGTAATGAGTAAAGACAAATTACAAAAATTCAGATTTTTGTCTACCTTAAACAGTGAGTGATTGAAGTATTCTGCTCCACATCAACTGAAAGGTCTAAGAAGTCTTCATCTTTGCTGCTTACCTGCATGAAAAGAAGAACCAGCAGAACACAGTCAAAACAAGTTCTACTGATTTACCTGTTTTTCAGTGTACCATTTTCCATTGATGGAATGAATCTTCTACCTTATAACATCCTTTTAAAAACTTTTGCAAGTGGCTTTTCTATTTCAGAGATTTGCTAGATCTCTGCTTCTGATTTTGTTCAGGAAGAAGGAAGTGTGTATGTGTCTGTGGCTGTATATAATGCCAGTTGTCATCATACCGTGATTTCAGCTCAACAATACTAATATCAAGTTTCTTCTACACCTCACTCTTTTCAAAAGAACAGAATCCCTGGGATTTAGAGCACTTCCCTCCAATTGAAAGTTATGTATTTGCATATCAAGAGTGTACCTAATAAACAGCAAAAATATTTTGAAGCCTCTTCCTGGCTAGATTCGTACTCTGAAATGAACAGAAGACAGTAAATTTGATGAATGAGAGCTTGGGGCTTGGTCTGAGAGAGGCAGAATAATGCATAGTCAATTCTCTGAAAAATGCAAGAATAACAATTAAGCAAACCAGAAAATTCTAGAAGAAGAAAATAAATTCCACCACAAATCCCGACAAATGATGAACAAAATCCACAGCTGCCCTGAAAACCAACTATGTTATTAAAGTTTCAGGAAATAGTGATCTGCAACCTTAACTTTTGTCTCCTAGTGTGTCCTCTCTGTATCTAGAGATACTCAATGTCACTGATGAAATGTCTTTTGCCTAGGTACAAAAATAAATGCTTTTAGAAAAGATGCCTGGCTGCAATTTTTTGATTGAAAGCAGGAAAAGTGAAACAGCTACAGGATAACTAATGTAAGTTGATCTTTAAGACATACAAGGCTTATGTTCCCTTTTCAATTCAGAATTAAAAAAAACCTGGAAAGTTTCTCTGATTATCAAGAGATGAGACACACAGCTCCTAAGGTGGCATACATGGGGAAAAAAAAAAAAAAGATAAAAGCAGATGGTCAACATAGCCATTTTTGAGAACTGATATCATAGGGCAAATCCAAAAACTTAAGAAATTAGGTTGAAAGCTTCTGTCAATATCTGTGAGAGGACTGGCCAAGGATTCCTCCCACTGTTCTGTACCTTGTCTTTCCAAGAGTAAGTGTGTATGTAAAAAAATGCCACTATGCCAGTACACTTCACATCTGCTGCATCATTCAGCTGCTGAAATGTTGTGTTTATACTTTTGGAGAGATCACAAAACATATATGGAAAACTTGCAACATGCTTAGAGTGGGAAAAAAAAGCCACCTGCATCTTCAGTGTGCTGCACGTTTCCTGTCTTCAGGGATGTACTGTGGTTTAGTTGTGTGGACAATTCT
The DNA here is from genome assembly GCA_013396775.1 of Cephalopterus ornatus. Lineage (NCBI taxonomy): Eukaryota > Metazoa > Chordata > Aves > Passeriformes > Cotingidae > Cephalopterus > Cephalopterus ornatus. The sequence goes on along the minus strand of VZRE01006428.1, from coordinate 318,810 downwards.
TCAAAATATGCCATGGCAAACCACTCTCGGAATTATCAAACCTGAATTTGTAACACTAAGAATTCTGGTGGGAATCATCTTAACCTAGGGATTAAGAACGGCTCAGAAAAAAAAATCCGTTATAGAAAATACTCTGCTGCTGCAGTCTTCAGCTAGGACAGCTGGAACTAAGGTGTCATGTGATCAGTGTTATTCAGACAGGCAATTAGATAATTCTTCCTCTCTTGGTCTAATCAAAGAAAATTCCACGAAACAATACAGATTTCACAGGCAGCTTTATCCCACGCAGAAGCTGTAGGGCCAGAGAGAATATGGACAAGAAGAGAGGGATGTGTTTGGACCTGGTTAAAAAGAGATTGGTACTGAAAATACAAGTTCGCAAAAGCAGTATTTCCACTCTCTGTGATAACAGGGCCTTAAAAAACCTCTCTCAGGTTAGCCAGTCCATTGTGCACTTAGGATCATGAGGAATCATTAAAGGCTTTATTGCAAGAATAGCCAAGTGGACTTTTTTCCATTTATGCTGATAAATTATAAATTGTTTTTCTTAACTTTTAAGTTTCTTTGAACATCAGTATTTGAACAGATTTTTTTAACATTAACTCAGAAAGTTTTAATTTTGAAAAAAGAGAAAAAAATATTTAAAAAGCCACTCTCCACTCTTACCAGCCCCCCACCCACTCCTTCTGTAAAGGTGCTCTTTCAAATCAACATCACTAAGACTCAATCAACATCTCAGACTACAGTCACCAATGCTCAATCACCTATAGAATTAAAAAAGATGGACATGATCAGAAAACCTCATCACTTGCAGAATCAAGGCCTGATGTGTTCAAAAAGCCATCTGAGTGCTCCTAACAGGAGCATTTGAATAATAGTGAAGAACTCAGGTTTTCCGGTGCTCTGGCTAAAGAGGATGGTACACTGTTCTCACATCAAGGACATGATCTGCACTCACACAGCTCAGCTGTACTCTGATGGCCAAAGCTGCACAGAACAGAAAGCTCAGAAGGCTGACACTCATGGAATCTGCTATTTCTTACAGTTTGGAATTTCACTAGCAATGTGAATCAGCTCTCTCGCAATAGAGCTTTTGCAGCTGCAGACTCCCATGTGTGCCAAGACACAAAGTAGCTTTAAAAGAAGCTGAAACAAAGGGCATTATTTGTCTTGGTTTTAAGAAAAACGACAGCAAAAGAAAATAGGGGCACAGTTAAGGTTTCTGTAGTAAGAGCACTGAGATTTTCCTTATTGCCTCCTCTCAGTCCCAAATGGAATTAAGCCAAAGATTTTTATGCATTGAAGAGTTGTTTGGACACAAGAGCAAGACCATCACCTGGAGAAAAACATTACTGATATGTATGGTGCTTTTGACCCAAGATAATTTCGTATTTTTGTCTGTTGAATTAGCTGTTTCAAATTCAGTCTTAATGAAGTCGATTACATTATTTTCTGGCTTAATGTTATTCTCCCTTAAACTGTGAGAGAAATCTGTAAAACCAATTAACTCCTAAATAATTTTTAGCAATTACCCACAAAATTTCCATTCACGTCATCATACTGCCTCTGTCAAGGAAGGGTGAAAGCATTATAACAAGAAATCACATTAAAAGCATGTAAAGACAACTTACAATCCCTTTTGTAACAAATTCATTTAATAGCATGCCTTGCTCCACAAGACAATCTTCCTTAAAGAATTGTATCTATGTTCCTTATATTCCACTGCCCATACTTAGACAGAAGATAAATCTTTAGCCAGTTAATTTTTTATCTTTAAGACAGGCTAATGAAACAATGCTTCCTGGAAAGATGCTCTTTTCAATAATCAAGACAATTAAAATTAGAATAAAATTTTGCCATGCTCATTTAAGGAACATTGAGTAGGTTTGGCCAGCAGGAATATAATCATTGTCACTTTGAGCAAAGATATATTATGCTTTCCATATTTAAGTATGTACTAAATTCCAAATTTAAATTTACAATATGCTAAGGTTATTGTCTTATCATTAATAAGCACTAATTCATCCGCTTTTGCTATGTAATCTTCTACAAGAGCTATATCCAATTACTCCTGACATTTTAAGTTGTATTTCTAAACACAGAAAGAATCTAAGTGCCAACAGCTCCTAATAAACATTAAAAACCCCATATGTATTCATTATATTTGACAGTAAGACACCCATCACAGTAATATTACTTATTTAGTGTGTCCGAAAGTGCTCATTTTCAGGTCACTGTGTTTTATTTAGATACAAGCTGATATACTAAACAGATAGAAGCTGATAAAATAACTTCCAGATTATTAGGGCTTGGAAAGGCCCTAATATACAAAGACCCAATGTATAATAAAACACTGAATTTTAAGTTCAACGGTCCAAGGAGGCAGAGTCGCAAACCGACATCTTGTTCAGCAATACCTAATAGAAAAACAGAACTGAGCAATGTTAGTAAAATTCTCAAAATTGTGACAGGCCTGATAACAAATAAAATATACTGGCAAAGAGCATTTTAAAATTGCATTAAGGACTGTGCCTAGATCAAAATTCTGACAGCAGGAATTCATTATGCCACAGTGAGGAAAGGTGCTGATGTCAGTCATGTGAAAAGACTAAACTAAACTCATGTTTCAAGAAGAAGAAAAAATATCAATTCAAGAACTAAAAGAGAAACAATAGATAGTTGCCAAGAAATATGTATTAAGGAGGGAAAATCTACCAGAAAAGAAAATATGGTAGCTAGAAATCAGCACCTTAATTACTCAAAGTCTGCAGTTACATTACATATGACATTATGGAGCTATTTTCTTTGAAATAAAAGAGGTGAGTATTTCTGGAAGACAGAGAAGATTACATGTGAAATATATAGATTTCATGAATTCCTCCTTTCCAACGTCATGCCAAAATATGTGCATTACTAATTTAGTTAAAGAAAATAGGTATGAAGGGTCATACAGAAACCACAGTCATTCAGCTTTTTACAATCTCTAAAGCATAGACCCATGACAGAATTACTGTAATTTTCAAATCGTGCTGCTTCTATTTTTTCCCAATGGTAAAATTCAATTATAAGTTTTTATGAAATACATTCTTTCTCTTATTGTAGAACTTCTCCAAGAAAATTTTTGTATAGCATACTTAAAGAAAGAGTTTATTTCTCAGAGTGTAGTATTAGAAGAATTCCTGTGGACAGACATTTAGGAAAAGATTACTTTTCTTGCACATTATATTGTGGTTTTTGAGAATCTCAATCTATTGTCTCAGTGCCAAAAGCCAACCATAGTACCTTGATTTCAATGGCTTTAAATTTAAAAATTAGAAATCGATGGAAACTGATTCAGAACCCTTATTTATGGAATATATCACTAAGCATGATGTTAAGACATTAAATTTGAGAAGAATTTCACACCTTCAAATAGCAGGCTTCATTGCTCTAAATAACGCATCAGTTTAGAATTTTCTTGTCTAAACCTTGAAGTTAAGATCACACTGACAAAAATCCAGTTGGGCATTTCCCTAATATTGCCCAAATGTCTTTTCCTACAATTCATGCACCAGCTGCTGAAATGTTCTCACTAACAAAGAAAAAAATGCAAATATTCTTATAAATGTAAGATTACTAAGGAAAGAAACTAATCTAATCTGTTAGTCTGTTGGGATAAATGAATCATGAAAAATGAAGTAGTGAAATATAGCAGAATTAATTTTATAAAGTATATACAGACTTACAGTTTCACATGTAAGACATCTGGTTTCATTAGTTAACGTTCCCTGAAAGATTTCATGAACCCAGGTTGGGTCTGGTGGGCTATTATTTTCATTGTCGATGTTGCCATTAGGCAGACGACCATTCTGTTTCTCTTGTTTTCTTTCCTCTTGCAGGATATCCGCAATTGTATTTAACAGATAGTTTAAGAACTCATGTGCATCCTGCTGCATGTAGTTATCAAAAAGCTCTACAAGATAAAACAAAATATTTTTTTAATTAATCAGCTAGTGCTATACCATAAAAAAAAAGATTTTATTAGAGTCAAATTTCAAAACCATTGCTTTATTTCATATCTTGGATCATTCATGACAATACACCACCAATCCAAAATGCATACTTGACAAACTAAGTCGAAAATATAGGGGGTGTGAAGAGGGGACAGCAAGTCAGACAGAAATAACTGAGCTGATGAGAATTAACAGAAGACTGAATGATTCTGCAAGAAAACTAGGGCACAACTCAACTACCTAAACACAGGTGTACATGTAGTGCCACCTGAAATGTCACAGTTCATCCCATCCAGCCTCCAGGTGCCACTGGATCTCGTACAGGGGCTATGCTATCTCTGCCAAGCTTAGGTCAATGTCTTGGATAACACCAGGCACCTCAAATAGCATTAGATGTTGATATTTTCCAGAAATTACCCAAGAACTTACAATAAGAAATATTTCATTGTCTATATGATGCTTCATTGTCCATATAAGAGAGATGAGGCCTCTACAGATAGGAGTGGCCTCACGTTTACAAGCCCTGGTTCTCATGGGGGACTTCAGCCACCTCAATATCTCTTGGAGTAACAGGCAATCCAGTAGGTTCCTGGAATGCATTGGTGATAAATTCCTTCTCCAAGTGACAGAGGTGCAAATTAGGAGCAGTGCTATGCTGGACCTTGTTCTCAGCAACAAAGAGGGGATGGTGGGAAAAGTGAAGCTCAAGCACAGTCTTGGCTGCATGACCATGAAATGGTGAAGTTCAAGATGCTCAGGGCAGCAAGGAGGGCACACAGCAAGTTCTGGGCTTCAGGAGAGCAGACTTTGGCCTTTTCAGGGATTTGGGGGTAACCGTGGGATAACCTCCCAGAGTGAAGAGGGGCCAAAAAAGCTGGTTAATGTTCAAGGATCACCTCCTCCATGATCAGGAATGATCCATGCCAACAAAGAGGAATTCCAGCAAAAACGCCAGGAGGCTTGCATAGATGAACAAGGAGCTCCTGGATGAAGTACAACACTAAAAAAAAAAAAAGAAATCTAGAGGTGGTGGAAGTAAGGACAGGTAGTCTGGGAGGAATACAGAGAAATTGTCTGAGCAGCCTGGGATCAGCTTAGGAAAGCTAAAGCATGATAGAATTAAACCTGGCCATGGACATCAAGGGCAACAGGAAAAGCCTCTACAGGTACATAGGTGATATAAGGAAGACCAGGAAAATGTGGGCACTCTCTGGAAGGAAACGGGAGACCTGGTTACCAAGGATATGGAAAAGAAGGCTGAGGTACTCAATGACTCTTTTGCCTTCTATGATGGAGTGACTGCAACAGTCAACAAGGTAAGACCAGCTGTTGTCACCTATGCAGACTTCTGCAAGGTCTTAGACTGGGTCCCACAGGACATCCTTATCTGCAGATTGGAGATGTGGATTTGAAGGGTGGACTATTTGGTGGATAAGGAACTGGCTAGCTGGATGCTGCCAGAGGTATGGTCAATGGCTCTATACCCATATGGAGACCAGGGACAAGTGGTGCCCCTCAAGGCTCTGCTGGGACTGGTGCTCTTCAATATCTTCATCAGTTCACAGGCAGTGGGATCAAGTGCACCCTCAGCAAGTTTGCAGAGGACATGAAGCTGAGCAGAACAGCTGACACAACAGCAGGAAGGGATGCCATCCAGAGGGACCTGGACGAGATGGAGAAGTGGGTCCATGAAGTTCAACAAGGCCAAGTGCAAGGTGCTGCAGCTGGGTTGGGGCAACCCCAGACTGGAGTACAGACTGTGAGAAGGACTTGAAGGTTCTCGTGGATGAAAAGCTAGGCATGAGCCAACACTGTGTGCTTGCAGCCTAGAAGGCAAACAACATCCTGGGCAGCATCAAAAGCAATGTGGCCAGAATGTCGAGGGCAGTGATTCTCCCCTTCTACTGTGCCCTCGTGAGACCCCACCTGGAGTGCTGTATCCAGTTCTGGGGTCCTCAGCACAAGGAAGATGTGTACCCGTTAGAACAGGGCTAGAGGAGGATCACAAAGATGATCAGAGGGCTGGAGCACCTCTCCTGGGAAAATAGGCTGAGAGAGTTGGGGTTCTTCAGAATGGAGAAAAGAAAGCTCCAGGGAGATCTCATTGTGGCTCTTTAAGTAAGGTAGTATTTGCAGAAGTCATGCTAAATTGGCCTAAATTTCCAGTCACAGCAAGAGCAAACAGGTTTAAAATTAGGACTTCAAGCAGTAAGTAGATCTGTCATTTCAAGATCTGAAATACTGCTTCTGGAGACTGGTATATGTGGCATCTTTATTACTGGTGAACTTGTTGGACAGATAATAATGGATTCATTATGCTTTCCGCTTCATGTCCTCAGTTTGTCATCCTTTCTAAGCACAATATTTTTCAGATTAATTCAGTGAAAAGGGATAGTTTCACTGCCACATACTTGCAATGTATAGCAATGATACAGATTAAAGCATAAAGCTGATCTTTCTTACAAATCTACTGTCTTGATCATGTTCAAACTGAAAACATAGTTAATTGCAGTCCCCTGGGATACCAACCTGTGAAATCCTCTGCTGGCAGAAGTTTTCACATGAGAAATGGGACTAAGAAAACCCTAAAGGTATTGTATCAGATTGAGTAATAATTACTTATTTTCTCTCTGACCAGGAACTGTTGCAAGGAAATTTACCTGGAAATTTAGAAAGCATTCTATATCAGTGGCTAATATCATACAAGTCTGTTAATGTGCAATTACTTCAACTTGCTTGCAGTCTAAGAATGTATGAAGAGACAAGCCTTCAAGACTGGAAAGATGAATGAAAAAGATACTAAGTGAAGGTTAAGTTTGGAAACACATACAGGCACTCCATGTAAGTTTTACTGTCATTCACTTGACGACATTCAGGAGTAAACTTCAAATAGAAAAAAAAAATCCTAAATTATTTTTGAAGTAGGGAAAACTTGATGCTAATCTAGATCATTTGGAGAGGTTAAGTAGTGCAATAGGTCAGCCAAGAGTATGAACCATGTAGCTTATTTAATGAACTTCTACACTATTTTCAATACACTTAGTTTTACCTAGTTCAATTTAGCCAACTGTGAAGTCTTTATTTAATTGAGTAAGTCAAGGCAGAACAAGAGATACAAGTCTCTTGAGGCAAAACACTTCAGAGGTTCTTCAGAGCATTATATCACAGGCCTCTCAGGGCTATGTGCCCAATAAGTAAATTAGCATGAAGTACAACAGAATGAAAGCTACACATTGTTCATCTAATTATTAGAAGAAATTTATGCAAATGTAACTGTATACCTTCAAGCCAGCAGCTGCTTCTCAGCCAGTAAACTTTATGATCATTAATAAAGAATCATAGAATGGCTTGGGTTAGAAGAGACCTTAAAGATCAACTACTTCTTTCCCCCCAGGGATACCTTCCCCTAGACCAGGTTAATCAAAGCCCCATCCAACCCGGCCTTGAACACTTTCAAGGATGGGGTGTCCACAACTTCTCTAAGCAACCTATTCCAGTGCCTCACCACTCTCAGAGTGAAGAATTGTTTCCTAATATCTAATCTAAACCTACCCTCTTCCAGTTTAAAGCCATTCCCCCTTGCCCTATCGCTAAATACCCTTGTAGAAAGTCTCTCTCTAGCTTATAGATGTGTAATATATGCGTGTTGTATTCAGACATTGAAAACAAAGATGGAAGATCAGCTTTGTAGTCTGGAATACATTAAGATTGTCTTCAGTTATCACCCTGGTATAGCTGGATACGGACTGAAACAGACTCTAGATTGGTGTTGCATACCTACCTGGTTCTTTAACTAACTCTTCTCAAAATTATACACCTTTATAAGCACTCAATAGCACATATGATGCCCGTGTAGTTGCAGCCTGAATTTAGCTATTCATTTGTACAAAAGGTGAGAGTATCATCATGAAAAGAGACCCAAAAAGACAACAACAGTTCAACTTTCACACCTGATTTCTCTAATAAAGATTTTCCAATTGCCTTCTCCTGTATAGAACTTTAGTGGCATGAGATAATTACACAATATAAAGAACACTTCTTATCACGAACTTAATGGCTCCCATGGTTTACTTTCTGCTTTCCATTTGAATGATTCTCTGCATTTGTTATAATGAACTATTTCTGTAAATGCATCAACATACACACATACTTACTCAAACATACTTGCCAAAGAATGGAACAACAGTTTTCTACTCTGCATAGACAGGTAAGTGACTGAGAGAGCTTTCTTTTTTTTAACAATATTATTACAACTCATGCTGTGCATTTGCTGGAAGGGCCACCTCAAATTAGGAATGTCATTATAGTAATTTATTTCATGTTTTTACTGCCCATATAGTCATCATACCAGTTAAACACTTCTTCCATCAGCATATATAGTCTCAGAAACATTACAATAGTATGAACATGTCTATTGCAGCAGTGTTAAATATGGTACCTCATACAGTTTATTTAAATCTACTGGTTATTTTTTAGGAAAAAAAAAAGTTTTATTTTGAAAAAAGCGTATCCAAATTGAGTGTAGATTATGAAGTTTCATTTATATTTTAACATCAAATTATTTTCTAAAACATTTTGACCAATTAGCCTTGCAGTCAGGAAACAAGAAATGTTAAAAATCTCTAGAAATCTCTTGAAATTTAGGATATCAACTACATTTCAAAAGAAATTTGCAAATATTACTTGTGATTTTAAAATTCATTAATCCTTTAAAGAGCAGTTCAAGCTATTTATTGCATAAATTCTAAATTAATTTTAAAACCTGGGGGGTTTAAGCCAGATTCTTGCAGTGAAGTCTTAACATCCTTTCCACACACTCAGTTTGGAAGACTGATTCCTGCATTCAAAAAAAAATTTTTTTTAAACAAAGAAGAAGGGTTTTACAGTGAATTTCTATTGTAAATCTAAAATTCATAGAGAAGCAAAACTAGTAAGTGGCCATTGACAATACACTTTAGTTCTACATGAACAGAGAAAGATAAGATTTCTCTCTTAAAATGGCTCCAGGGTTACACTTTTATTCTAGGGTCACCTCTTGTTTATACTGCAGCACCAAGAACACTTCCTCTGTGGAACAAATATGTAGGTATTTCACTATGTCAGCTTCAGAATTAAATCATCATTGCTATAATTATTACACAAGAAAAAGATAAAAGTTACCATTTTCTTTTCGCAATCTTGTTATAAATTTCTTGGGAGGTATTACTCCAACTTTTTTCTTCTGGGTGGCTATACTGTGGAAAAGATCAGCTAAGCATGTAAGGAGATTCTCTTTTTTTCTTGGTTGACTCTTGTATGCTAAGACTTTGTCTCGAAATGGTCGACAAAAATAAAGTGCCTGAAGAACTGAATTGCAGTAGCATGTATTCCCGAACTATAAAATAAGAGAGAGATCTATTAGTTTGCATTGTATTACTGTAGACAGGTAAAATTAAATCCGAAGTATAACAGAGTGCATAAGCAGGGGTCAACTTTCTGCAAGTCATTTCTTCCTGACTATATATATCTATATATAGGAAAGCACAATACTGTTTCACAAAGGATTACCTAGTACACTGTATGTAAATACAAGAAAAACCTAGCTAAACTTGAACAGTACCATTTATCTCACTTATAAATTTAATTAATTGGTAATATTTTGCATCTACTTGGGTCAAAATGTTCAACAAATACCCCCAAGTTCACAACTCCCAAAATATGCTCAGGTAAAAATATCTGTCTATGACACATCTGCCACAACAGTAAAGAACAGGCACAGCATGACCTTGTACTGTGAAGAAATTCAGCTGTAAATGGAGAGCTTCTCATACACTTCAGAAATTGGATTCTTCAATCTTAATAGCTGTCACCAAAGTCAGAAATAACTGCTTTAACCTGTTCCTACATTTTCAGTTCTCATTTTAGGGTGACAGAATTGGTATTCGGGAGTTTTCTTAAACCAACGTGACGTGGCTTGTTTAGGATTTAAACCTATGATAGTTGGTAGTTTCAAATCAAGGCTGCAAAGAAAAGAATGCCTGATTTGGATGTGTGCATTTTGAAGGAGGCAAGCCACGGAATTGAAAAGGAGCAAGAGGATTCAGCTAGAAAAGCGCCCGGAACCCCCTTTGTACCAGGACACTCCAGATGGGACACTCCAGGTGTCCCTCTTCTTCAGACTCCTTGGAGTTCTTAAGCATTTGAGTCTTGAGCTCACTGACACTGTCTCCAGCTCACCCCAACACTGTAAACCTCCCCGTCACATCTGTGAAGGCATCATGAGCTGTTGGTGGATAACGCCATTCTCATTTCATACTGCCCTCCTCCAGTGAAACCTACTAATTAACACTGAAAATGTGGAAAAAAATCTTTATAAGGCCCTCAGCAACTAATCCAACCTTTCAGCTGCAGTCAGGCAACCTGCAAATTGAAGCACATACCTACTGCACACATTCTGTAAAATGCGAAAATAATGTTCATATTTACATTATATATAAAGATAGTAGCACATAGAAGTAGAAACTTCTGAGACTATATTGTGATGGGGAGACTTTTATAGCAAAAAGTGCATTTAGAGATATTTTAAGAGCAGGTTCTTTCAACCAGGAAAAAGAACTAAAAGTTTTAATACCTTAGGAATAACAGGGAAGTAACTATTTTTTGCTCTCTCTCAACTAAGACAGTGACAAAAAAGAGAACCATGCAATTTAATCACAAAGATTGTAAGTTAATTGCTTTCTTTTATTTTAAATTAATGACATATGAAGAACTACTTTCTATATAACCAAGACACACTAAAAGAATAAGTAAGAACTGTATTTTAAAAAATATATTAAGATGTCATACGATATTCATATTAAAAAGTGAGGAAATCAACACTCATTATTTTTATTTATTTAAGCTAGGAGAGTGCTTGTATTAGCTTCCTTGTGGTCCAAATCTGCAATCAACTAAGTCAACGAACTTAATAGGAAAACCAGGGCTTTTTTCCTTAAAGGCAGCAGATGAAATCACACAGTAGCCTATGTCAAAATATTTAAAATTGTAAGCTTACTATTTATGAGTTTACAATTGGAAACAGCCATAAAAAGAGAACTACATTAAACTGTTAAGAAAGTTCTTAAAATTTAATCAAATTGGAGAAGTGCTAAAATTTCCACAGCAAGTGTCAGAAGATGAAAAGGAAGCAAATTAGAAATTTCATAAGATTCGAATTTTAAAAAGGAAGAGTCTGATGATAAATTAATTAGAATGGTAACCATGCAGTGAAAGATGACCAAAATATGAATAACTCAGAATACGAACAAAATTCAGATTAATTTAATATGAATGTATGTTAACCTATATGCCTGTATGAAATAGAAGCAATCAGATTAAGTTCATAAAAGGTTTTCTTCAACCAAATTCAGAAAGACAGCAGGCAATAGAAGACTGTTTGAAAACAAACTCCAGAAGAAAATCTAATTAGTTCACGTTTGTTTTATCTCTAAAGCATCAGTTTTTATTGCTTCAACCCTCCAAATCTTTTTAAAATAAATGCCACCAATAATTAAAAAATTATGACACCTGTACTTGTGCAACAAGGGGGAAAAGGTAGGGAGGTTTCTAGACTAAGCAAATAGGGAATTTGATAAATGAATAAATGCCTGTCTTAGCACCACTATGACTTTAAGTTCACATCTTTGACTCCACTACAGAAAAATACCCAACACCTTGATCCAGTCTCCCCACCACCCGCTAAACTCCTCTATCTCATTTGGGGGAGATGAGAGACCATGTACAGAAGGGTTATTTTAACCAGTGTTTTCAACTAGTTTATTGCTTGCCTCCTTGTTTCTGTGAAAACCACGCATGTTATGTTGTGCATGTCTAAGAAAAGTAAAAAAAAAAGATCTTTTCTCCTTTCATCAGTTCATTTTTCTTCTGTTCTGAATTCTGAGAAATCAGATTATTTCCTTTCACAAAAACACTGCATTCTCTCTGTTTTCCACACAACTTTCTTTTCTTTTAAATTCTGAAATCAACATTACAACACCGAAACTTTTGTGGAAATAATGAGACAATGGGGAAATTTGCAACAAAAACACTGCACATCCACAAATGCTTACAGTCTTATAGTTTACTCTTCTGATGCACATACAACTGGGAAGAAACTTGGTTGTTGAACCCCACAAATCTACAAAAACAAACAAGAGGTTTACAAGAACTCAGATCTGGTTGGAATACTGTCTTTGTGCAGCTCTAGGGTTCCTCACAGCTCTGATGCACTGGCAGCTCTGGCAACGTCTAGCTGTTGCAATGGGCCACTCCAATAAATAGGATTTCTCCAAAACGCACAGATCCATTGCAAGAGACTGAATAACCAACCTTTCTGCTCTAGAAGTCTGGTAAACTGCTAAAGAGCTACCAGAGTAGCTCTTTGAGATTAAAAATCTTATTTCGTGCTCACTGGATAAAATAATTGATTTAATTTGTGAAGCACATAGATGTGAATAGTTTACATTACTGCACTGTAGAGGAAAACAACAACGATAGGCAGACTTGATGTTCCTCATCGTCCCTTATGCATGGGACATAACACAATTAACACTTTTATCTTACCACATATCTTAAATATTTCCTGCTGATTTAGTGGATGGTATTGTCCTTTCAAGTCTAAACTGAATTTTCCATTCCCATCAACCATCTGGTCTTTCATATGTTTCCCATAATTGCCCTTTCTTAAGTCTTCTTTTACCTCCTTAAGTTGTTCTTTCAGCACATCCTCAGAATAATCCCTAGATTCTGCCATAAAGATGGAAAAGAGGTAAGACAGTGTTCCTACTTCCTCATCTTTTACGCTACCTCTGGATAAACTGGCAGCTCTCTATTTCAGAACTGTCATCTTTACCTAAAATCCTTGTCTGTCTTCCAGACATCTCAAATGTCTAGCTGTCACATAGTTAGAAGAGAGCTACTGACTTGCACATTATCTCCCTTTTTTCCATTACTCTGGACAAAGTTAGGACAAACAAAATCAATAAACAAATTAGAAAAATTTAGCAGTAAATGTTAATGAGCCTCTAAGAGGTTCACTTCTTGAAGTTCCTACAAAACAATTAGAGAAATCTATGAAGGCAAAAGCTGTGATTTCTATCACTTCTCAATCTAACAGTACTCAATTTATTATGTAATTATCTAGTATTCATTTTCATTCTGTCATTCTTTCTAAATGGCCATTGGCCATAGTTTGTTATTTTTCCTTTTCCTGATATTTTTACATTTTGCAAGCTTATTACACATTATATTGTGTATACATACTGTGCTAGTAATCACAACCCATAGAACAGATCTGAAAACCATTCAAGCGACAATACGACTGAATTTATTTAGCCAACTACTGCACCTGAAAAACAGCATCAGTGTACTATAAATATTATGGGATCCCATTTTACTATTTGTTACAATTCAAAGAATTTTGGTCCATAAAACTATTTTGTTTGAAGTTAAATAAGCAACATTCCTGTAGTACACAGGAAGTTAAAAGCACTCTGAGATATCTTCAGCTGCCTCTTATGTACATGGTTGCGGGCAATGACTTAAAGGCAGATATTCCTTTGAATTTCCTACTTCCTCTTGGGTACAGAAAGCCAGAATTTGTTGATATTCATTATATACTAGGAAGATTATCCTCTATTGAAACTTTTCTTAAGGGTACAAACTATGTAAAACTTCAAGATTTGGTATACAACACAATTATATTGTTTTAAGTCTTAAATCCTCTTTGGACTTGGACAAGAAATTAGGAAAACAGTGGAAAAATGGAAAGCCTAAGCTCTGCTGCAGAACTATCAACAGTTAAACTGATGTATTTCCTCCTTTGAGAGAAACAACGTGTCATTCTGAGGGCATTTCAATTGTCATGAGAAAGGAAAAGAAATCACTAATTTAAGTCCTGGTGTCTGAGAGACATCTAAGTCAGCTTATCAGGAAGTGTTTACTGACTCCACTTGGACTGAAGACTCTTGAACAATGTCAGTGCTACGAGTCTGGAGGTAGAGACATATGTTACAGTAGCAGGACAACATCTAAATAATTATTTTCATTAAGAAAAGCAAGACAATGGCTCTTTTTAAACTGATTTTCTTTAAATATGTACTTTCTGAAGCCCCAATAAATAATTTAATATTTCTAGTCAGTATAATGCAATTTCTAAAAAGATATACTTTTCATTAGTAATACTAGAAATTAAAATTTATATTATTCCTTAAAACTAACTGTTGAATCAAAGAATTTATTAAGTTTTTTCTATCATTGCTTTTCTGGGCTCAGTATTTTCTTTTTAACTTTAATACAAATAGCAGATATAAACACTTCAGATTATCAGTAGTCCTTCATGAATTTTTTTGTCTTGTAACGTATTTATTTCACTTAGATTGGTATATTATGAACTATAAGCCACATATTTTAAATAGTTTTTTTTAAGAAATATATTTTGACAGCCTACAATAGACTAGGCCATTTTAATACCCTACAATCTGTAAAATGGAATAAAATATTCAATAGAGTTCATTTCAACAATTACTTCAGCAGCATATTTCAACAAATACACTGAATATTGAAAATGTATTTCAATAGTATGTATATTTAATGACTGTATCTTTCAGTGTTTTACTTGTTCACTCAGTCACAATCCTGCAACTTAACTAGCCCACTCCTGGCATTTTAAAACAAGGAAGTTATAGTCTGAAACTTACATTAACCAAACCAAAATAGTGCTCATTGACTGGAAATTGTTCCGGACCAATCTCTTTCTCCAAAGCTGAGGCATTGGCGCCCTAGGAAAAAATCAAAAGCAGTAAAATATGAGCATTGTAACTACATAGACAGTGAATGTAACTAGTTGAGGGGAAAAACTACCCTCTTCCCAGAAGTTTTCTGGCAAGGATAAATGACCAAAACCAACGAAACAACAACAAAAAAACCCCAAAACTGCAAAACACCTGGCCACAACTAAAACAATACCTTAGAGATGTTTCCAAATATGTTTTGTTCAAAAACATCTGAAAATAAGTTATAGGTATTTCCAAATACGTTGTTTTCAAAAACATCTCAAAGTTATATAGTTTCCACGCATTTTCATGCAATCACACTGCTTTGATGTTCCATATTTATTATTTTCAGAGCTTCTTTAAAAACAAGTGCATTAATACAGTATTGCAAAGCAGGTCAAATGGTGAGGTCTCTTAACAAGTGTAATTTTCATACTGTATAGCACTTTTCAGAAAAAGTTAAGAGATGCAGATTGTTCATAAGAAACCAAAAGACTGGTCTGTTCCACTGGCAGTGAAAATACAAAATGTTCAAAGTGATGTGCTAACCACCTTGAACGTTGTAAAATTAAAAGACAATGTAGTACAGCTAGTGATGGTATGCATTACAAATGCTGCAGCCTTTGCCCAAAAGATCTGTCAGGTTTGATCTTCAAAACAAAGTCAGAGAAGGAAACTGTGGTTCCCACCAATGACTGTTGACTGAACTTGTGCAGTAAACACTGGGTTTCAAAGGAAAAAAGTTGGGTTTTTTTATTTAGAGACAGAAAAACCTATACTCTGGAAAATTCAGAGAACAAAAAAATCTAGCTTTCTATGAGCTCTTACAGTGACTGCTTTTAGAGAAAAGCAAACGTATCCAACTCTAAATCCCTTTTGTTGCAAAACCCAAAATTGATACGTATTTCCTCTATCAAACTAGTACATGATCATGAGTATTCCAGCAGGCCTAAGTGCAGCTACTGTAGCACGTAATATACAGCAAAGAACCTTAAAAACAGGTGTGACTCCTTCCCAACAGGTTCTTTCTTTACACCAAGGATATAGCAAATAGCCATTACATAGGACGTTACAACAAGAAAATTAAATCGAAATCACAGACTGCATTAAAAGCAGCACACAGGATTTTCCAGATTAATTACAGAGAGGGAGGAGGGCAATATAATTAAAATTAGAACTGTATCAAAATGTATAAAATTAAAAGGACACTATGATGCAGAATCTGCCATGACGTGATCGTAGTACTGCAGAATTTTACGCAATCTACCTTGGTGGTTCTGAAACTGGAAACACAGGGTCAAAGGCCTATTAGGAGGTAACAACTTAAACTAGAATAGAGCCAAAGATAGTGTAACTCCACACTTGAGACAGTACAGCTCTGCTCCATTCACAGCACAGTCCCAGCTGCTTTCATCGGTCACATCACCTCCAATTACCCAGTAAGATAAAGCCTCTCCTTTCCTGGGGATATAGCTGCAGAGTTTATTACTTCAGAAGCAGTTCTCAAATAGAGATGGTGGTAAGAAAAAGGGTGACTCTCATTTAACATTAAATTGCTCAATAACTTCTGAATATTTAGTTTTGCAGCCTTATTGAAATGCACCCATGAGTTCTGGTAAGGGGGTTTTACTTACAAATAAACTAGGAAAAAGAAGGAACTGTGAAGGCCTTTTATCCTATTGTTAAATTCTCTACTTTTTTAAAAATAAATAAATTCAAGAGAAGGCTCTTAGGAAACACTTCCTCTTTTCTAAGCTAGGGTGGAGCAGCTGCTTTATTTTATCTTTGGAAGGAAAATATTATGATATAAACTTTGATGTTTCTGCTTTGTATAGACCTGAACACTGTATTTAGTTTTCTAGCACAATAAAGATCCTGACTTGGCAATAAGAAAGATATGCTAAGATACCCCAAAATTGTTATGGTTTGGCGATTATTCAAAGATGCGTCATTCAAGGCTTGGACTTTCACACGATTTCAAAGCACGGCATTACCTATGTTTGAATGCAGTGTTTATGAATGTTAGTACAAACCAGCATGGATGTTTCACACCAATATAAAACCCCTCAAGCTACTTAGACTTCCCTTCACAGCTCTCTTTTTCTCTGTCATTAAAGATGTTATTCCTCCCTCTAAAGTAATCATTTACACTGTGCACAGTTGCAGAGAGCAAAAGCACTGAAACAGTACAGCAAAATGCATGTTCACATCTGACCCATAAAAGCTATTTTAAAACCTAACTACGCCTTGTTGCAAAATGTTTCCCAATCATGATTACAGTACACATTATCAGTCCCAGTCTCTTATCCACTCTTATGCAAATACAGATGCGGGGGGAGTACTGAGACACCACCAGCTATTATGGTACTGTATCACCTTTTGGACAAGAGGACAGAAGAGGTTTAAGGCAGGAGGGCAGTGTATCTCTTTCCATCAGCCAACATGGGCTTACTGGACTTGGGAATTGGACTTCGGAAATTTCAGGCTGTGCTGTATGATGCACAGTATAGAATTTATTCCTCTGCCACTTAGCTTGGATGTGGGAAGATTCCTTTTTTGGGGGAGTCACTGAACAACACATACAATACGTGTTCAGTCCCCACACTGCAACCTGGCTTTGATATTATACATGGGATAGAAAGGAACATCATCAAATTTGGTTAGTACACCCACCTCCAATTTCCCACGTTGTCCTGAGCAGAAGCACACAAGGTCATTACCCAGAAATGGAAAGGAACAGAGGCACAAGATAAGTCCAAAAAGCTAATATTGGAATAGTACTGGGATTTACCACTTTTTGCATCATATTAGTATAAAAGCTATACATCGCCAAGCACTGCCTTACACTACCCCACTTCCAGCACAGAGATAATTGTACAGGCACAGAGAACACTCATTTGTCATAGTTAACGCAATATGGCTTTACAAAGTAGAAAGTTCAGAAACTAAGGAGTGTTTACATGGACACAACATTAAATCAAGATTTGCTTGACTTTTATTTTTTACTGAAAATTATCCTGGAAACAATGTTAAACTATCAGTGATTATAAAAGAATCTCCACTAACCTAATGAAAGTTAGGTGAAAAGGTGAACTATTGTACACTTCATCCTGTGTTCAACTTCAAACTGATATAAATCACGACTAACCTTAACTTAATCATGTTAAAATCAGTTGAACGCTTACTGCTTATGTTTCCCATCAAGTTAAAATAAAGCCATACTATTGGTTATACCAAATATCCCCTTAAATGTAAATTTCTTAATGAAGGGATAAGAATCCGTGTTTGCCATGGAAGTTCCTTAATCAAGTTTCTCAACTTTTATTTTCAGAAGAGCTTGAGGTTTCTACAATCAACCCATTTAACATAAATCAAATGAGTGTTTGATTTTAGTTTAGTAGAATCAAAGCCCAGAAAACACACTGGGATAGGAAAGTGTACTATCTTTGTATTGAGTACAGTTGGATCTTCCTGATTTTCAAGTTTCACAGATACAAACTGAAAAAAAACCACTTATATTGTACATTTCACTGGAAAACAGGGGGAAAAAGACAGCTCAGACATATG
The DNA here is from genome assembly GCA_013396775.1 of Cephalopterus ornatus. Taxonomy (NCBI): domain Eukaryota; kingdom Metazoa; phylum Chordata; class Aves; order Passeriformes; family Cotingidae; genus Cephalopterus; species Cephalopterus ornatus. The sequence goes on along the minus strand of VZRE01006428.1, from coordinate 300,461 downwards.
ATGCTTTTGATTATTTAGTTTTTCCACTTGCTAAAACAATAATATCAATAAATGCCGTTTCCACTTTCATTATTGCCTTTTCTCACCGCCTCAGAGAGAACTGTTGTGTTGTTACATGTCAAAGGAGTACTCCTGAGACACACTAACAAGCTAACATATGGATAAGCTAACTGGAGCCAATCTGTAAAGCAAATCATTTGGTGCTTAGGATCTGACATACACCCTTTGGGTTTCACAGGGGTTTTGCCAGATTAGTTCTAGGCTGGCTTTGTGACTGAGCACCAGCTGCAGCTGAACTATGTTGTTTGATTTAGTTCCCTCCAAAAACTATCTAGTTCACGCTCTCTAAAACCACTCCTGAGACACAAATCAAACTATAGTAAATTGAGATGCCACCCTATATTAAAAATACTGTCTAAAAACATTAACAAGCAAGGAAACAATTGCAGTTTTAAAGTGTCCTACCTGGTCATTATCATTCAACCTAGCAGGCAGAATTTCTCTTCAAAGGCTTCATTCATAACCAGCCTAATGTGATTGGGAGCTTACACTGATGTTAATCTTATTGATGTGGGATAGGGGGATTTGATCTATCCCTTTCTAGAATAAATATCAGTTGATAATTCGGTGGGTCATCTTTTCAGTAATTTACTTAACAGCTTTATCCTCTAGTTTGATTGAGTTGTAAAATTTCCCGAGTAAAACTGAAATTTCACCTTTAAAACAGATTAACGTAATTATTTATAATTTGCAAAAATAAATCTCCGTATAGAAGCACTCACTTACTAGTGCTTTCTTTTCATTTTTCTTACTATGGATTAGAAGATTTTTCCTTGCCTGTGCCACTAGTGAAGGTATACAGAGTTTCACAGACTAATGCACTAATGAAGGCACTGTGACTGATGGTATCTTCTGTTAAAGAAATGCATAACTCAACTCTTCCAGTTATGTTTTATCAGAATATGTGAATTCATACATTTCTGTGTATTTATATGAGTCAGGACTAAGAGCAAAGAGAACAGCTATATTAAATCAGTTTATATCTGTTGTTTCAATTGCAACTAAAATGGAAACATAATTCATTTGATAGTGTTTTTAGCCAGAAAGCAGAAGTGAAATATGATGAGTGGGATTCAATAATCCCCGTTGTTCATTTCTTTGCAAAAGAACATGCGTTAGTAATATACAACTTGATAATTTAACTATGAAATACTTGGATAGTTTCAGTTAATATTTTCAAAATACTTTAAAATAGTGTTATTTTATTAACTAATTAAATACATAGTCCTGTATATTATTATAATGTACAACTAAGACAAAAGGGTTTTTATTGATTACAAAGTGAAAACATCTCTGCCTAAGGAAAATTATATCATAGAACAAAATTAATTTCTCTTCACATTTGGTATGTCTACTAAACCCATTTGTTGAGACTCACTGAGCATGTACAACCTATTTGCCTTCACGCCAACTAGATGTAGTCATACTTCTTTGTGTTTTGAATACTGAAGTCAAAGATAAGCTAATATTTCAGAAAAATTAAACTTACCTAACTACCCAAAATGCAGGTGGGCAGAGCACGCTCACTCAACTGCTGTTGTTGATAAACTGCACACTGTGGTGTGTTTTAGATGCTATTTTACCCCACATAATTCCAGTTTCAGAAAATAAATATATTTCTAGCTTCCCATTTTCATGGAATCATAAAAAGAATTCGAGTTTATGAAAAATGGTAAAACTGTTTTCCAGTTCTGGTCTATGCTACAAAAAAACCCCTAGATTTTTATTCCTAAACTGAAAGATCACATAGACCTTACTGAAATAAACCATTTGTCAAAAGCATTTAACTTTGGCAATCTTCCTAAGCCAGGAAAACAAAAGTTACCCCTTACACAAGGCTTTTATACACTTCTTCCCCTCAACAAATTCAACAGAGAAAAGCAGACAATATCATTAATGAACAAACATCCTTCTACCACATTTTTACAGAATCATTCCTAGAAATTTTAATGCAAATTAGTCGCTTTGGAAATGTAAAAAGTAAATGAGAAGGACTACATAACTGACCAACCTAAATATTCAAGCCCCATCTAATAATCGGATCAGTTGTTCCCACTGACATAGCTAAAAATTCTGCTGGCAAGACTAGAGTCCAAATTTGCATTTCATTGTTTCTTTGTGCTTCGGACTTGCAAGATGCATATAGGCATACATGCAGGTAAAAAGAAAAAGGAACACTTACATAAATAAAATTATCCAAGTAAGTAATATCTCAACTAAATAATTCCCTGTCCTGGTATAAAGACTGCTTTACAGCTACACAACTTCAGGAATTTTTACCTTTGGGTGTCATATTTGACATTTGTTTTATATTAGAGGAAAATTCCTATTTTGGTAAAAATTTAAAACAAATCTGTCTAAATTAATTAGTATACTAGCCCATGTCACAAACCCAGTATTTTAAAGAGCAAATACACAGACTCATCCTTTATTACCGTATTGCAGCATCTTGCATCTACAGAAACGATGATGACAAATGTCTCAATCATGCTTGAATCTTAGTGTCATGTTTATCATGAAATATTCTCCTGATAAGAACTCCCAACAGATGACTGAACCTCTCTAATGTGGTTTAAGCTCTTACCCCAACTGCCTAACAAATACTTCTCCAAAATTTCATGTGCTTGCAACAGAACCACCACAAGAGAACGCATGCCTTGACACTCCAGTCCACTGATCACGGCAGATTCAGGTCATCATGCCAGAGTGAAATGCAGTGGCTGAGACACAGCACATGTTCCTTCTTGCCACCCGTGCTACACAAGCAAGTCAGACAGCTGGATAAAGGAACCACAACACTGCTATTTATTCTGTGTTACTTCAGTCCTCTCCTCCTCTGCTTTCTTTTCTGTCCCCTCCTCATTTTGAAGCTATGTTTTCCCACAACTTCTTGTTCGTTCATGTAACTCTCAATCCTCATTTCTTCCAGCATGAGTCCTCTGTATACTTTCCTGTGGGACCTGTTAACCTGATCATCAATTAATGTTTAAGTATTATAATCTGTGCTTCAGAGGGGACGGTGCAATTAGAAGGAACAGGATTGAGTACATCATAGCCATTTCTGGATGGCTGCAGGCTCTGGCAAACATCAATTTACATCAAGTGCAGACTTCACAATCAGGATTGAAAACCCCATTGTAAACTAATGATTCCTTAAGCAGTAATAAAGCCCATATATGCATGCCTATGTCACAGTCAGCTATAAAATTTTCATGCAGTTTAGAGTTTTAATAAAGCCTCTCTGCTATTGACACCATAGGTAAGTGCACTGCAACCTTCCCTCAGCTGGGCTCTTCCAGGGTCTCTTTCTGTTAAGCTGCCTTTTTCCACACATGCCTGTTTAAACTTTAGTACCTCTGAAACCTTTTCACCCTTAAGTGTGACTGAAATGGGCAAAAAGGTACTACTGGTGACAATACCCTTAGAGGAGACAGACAGCAAAAGGACAATAGCCAGCTATTCAGCATGACTCCCTATGTCTTAATCCTTTCAAAAACCAAACAAAAATTTGGACTGTAAGACATGGACAGACTTCTCAGGCAGCACAGTTACATCCTGCAATCAATATCTAGGCACAAACTATGTAATTGATGTCAGTGTTGGGGGGCTGAATCTGTCACTGAAGACAATCAGTGACACTGACCCTGTACACAAGATGCTGCACTGGCAGATAGAGAAGGGAATACATTGACAAATACCCGAAACACAAAGATGATCTTCACTTCTAACACTACAGCTTCTAGATTAGCATTGCTTTTAAATATCATCACACTTTTTCAGGTTGTGCTATCAACCACCTTCTAACAGAAACACTGAAAAAACAAGCACTACTACCATTACAACTTCCTTCAGTATGTCTGAGACTGACATCTTTGAGTCTTTTTGTAGCTTTTAAGCTACAAAGGTAATTTATATCTTCTCCTTGTTTCAGCTACTCTAAGACTTGATACCTTTCAACTGCTAACAAGTGTCTCCTGGATCCTAGACAAGAGAAGCAAAAGTCAGAAGTACTAGACACAATCTCTACTTATGGTGAGTATAACCCGGGGCACATCTTCATTGCAGTTAGCACGGGTTACTTTATCACTCCTCAGCCATGCATAAAAGCCCCACATAATTCAGTCAGGTAAGACTTTGACTGCAGTTTCATGCATGGGTAAAGGTAAAAGACCAAGTTCTACTTTTACTTGCAAAGACATTAAAAATAATTTAAAAAAAAAGACCATACAACTTTAACCTCATCCATTTTGCAAAAAGAACAGTGGCTAAACCAGTCAAGGGCAAGGGTATTTCCAGTGCTTTTCCATAATCTCCAGCCTTGTAATTACTGCAGCACAGAAGACCATGGGAGTGGTGATATAGAACAAAGAACTTTAAGGAAGCTTAAAGGGATACAACATTTGGACACAATCCTACAGAAAGAGCTCTGTCATCACTGGTATGAACACTAGAGTATAGATCAATGAACTAATGAAGCATACAAAGGAACCAACCCTGTAGACAGAATGTCCTTTTGGAAGATCATCCCCAAAAGGCACCATAGGAAACAAACTAAAAATACACAGAAGGTTATTGACCTTCACTGTAGCCCCACAACCTGCCAGTACTGTAAAACATAGTATATGCTTTCTAATATTCAGAGCTTGAACAACAAGGGTAAGATGCACAAAATATAACTGAGGCAGCAGAAGAAAAACCTGAATTTGGATTTAAAAAAGCAAAACAAGTCATGAAACACAGAACTGCAATGGAAGAGCTTCTTCAATACAGTCCTGAACTGCTCTGTTACAGATTATAAGTCAATGTACATGCTAGGCCTGTGTAGGCACAAACCGTCTCTTGACAAAAATTGCCTCTTACTGGTTTTGTACTAAGCAATCACAAAAAGAGAAGCAACAGCCTGAGAGTTCTTGAAAGAGGCATGTGAAAAGGCAAGAAAAACTTGTAAGAACTTTTAGGTAGTTGTCTGGCACTTTATCAAAGAGTGTGTTGACACAAAGAAGCATTGCCAGAAAAAAACCCAGTATTACTCAGCACTTAGATTCCTTTACAGTTTTGCAAAATATATGCTTAAACATGAGTATTTGACTCTTGTTAAAATTAAAAAGATCTGCCTGAACACAATCATACTGTTCTAAACTACTCCACAGTAAACACCAAGTACTCCTTCACACTACCTTTACTGATAGACATATTTTTAAGCACAATCTTATATTAACTGTTGAAAAGCTTTTACAGCAGGTATCCTATGCTTGATGTCCCACCTCACAGTACCATTAAAGCTCATGGATCAGAAATGTCCAGAGAGAATCTTATGCCTGGAGTTTATCCATCTCAGTGCACACAATAATGACTGGACAGATAATATCTAATTGCCATCAGAATTTTCAGCTTTATGGATATAGACACTTTAGTTAGTCATAAGAAGATTTTTAGTTGAAAAATTTGTTTCAGGATTGACCTAAATCCTAGAGACATAACGTCATTTCTAATACACATAATCTTAAACCATCTGCTTGTCCAGTCCAGACTTACAGTTTTTAATGTAGTCCAGAAGCAGAGAAGTGATGTCTCAGATTCAACCTAAATCAAGAGGTCAGCACTGAATTTATATTGATGCAAAGGCTAGTGGTCAACTCTGGGTGAAAAGATGTCAGCTAGACTTGCAATAAAGCTCAGGGATCAATCCCACTGATTCCTCAACAACCTAACGTAAAACCTGACTACTTCAGATAATGAAAACTCCTGAAGTACATGGTACATTTCCTACAACATTTGGCCATATAAAGATGCTGCTATACAGCTGATTAATTCAAGAAGTCAAACTTTTCAAGTCCAAACTAAAAGATGTGATCTCCTATGTCACAAAAATACGTTAGTCCGGTGACCAGCCACCACCCAAGCAATCCCATCCTATGGGCTTACAGACATTCCTTTAAAATTCTCATGGGCCACCACTGAAACATTGGTTTGAGATGCTAAGGCCTCTTCACAGCGAGATTTATGACAACCATAAAGCAGTTCCCAATAGTATAAAATGTAAGCATTTCCCAGTGCTTGATCTTATGAGGCATTATAATGGCATTACAGCTTTTTCCCCCTTAATCATCTCTCCCCTTGCAGCAATCAAGAACTTTCATATGGTCATGGAATAGGTAGAAGAGAGCACAAATGCAAGACCTTCTGCTATGAGCCATCAACGCATCTCTTCTATGACATGTAGTAACTTCTACTAAGGGATATTTCCTTCCTTAAGTTCATCATTCTTCCATCAGTGAAACTACTGAGCTCCCCACCCCTCTTTAAAATAACCCAAGAGAGACATAACACACCTGTGCATCTGCTTATGGCTCTAATTTATCACGAGAGGTAGTAATGAAAAAGCAATCACTGGGAGAAGCCTCCTAGCAGGACCTGGATCGATGCAAACAAGTCGGATTACATGCCAACGCGCGGAGCCGACCCGGCGGGACGGGATGTTCGCACTTGTCCGGGTAACCAGGGGAGCACCCGCCTGCCGATGGGCGATTCCTGCCCCAGCACAGAAGCACAGCGCTCGGAGAGCCGGGGACGCTATTGAGCGTGCCGGCAGGAGGAGGGCGCTTTCAGAAACCCGACTGTGACCACCACACACCTACAAAACGCAGCCTCGCACTGGAGGCGATGCCGTGGACCTCTCGTCCCCTGCTCTGGGGGCACTTTGGGGAAGGCTGTGCTTGGTTACCCCGCACTCCTACCCAGTCCAAAGCCGGGACCCCGTCTCGCCTCCCCCTTCCCTTCTCAGCCCAGCCCCCTCAGCGCCCGCATCCAGGCTGAGTCTCCCAAAGCCGATT
>VZRE01006428.1:264276-293079 GCA_013396775.1 Cephalopterus ornatus | reverse complement strand
TCCGCCACCGCCTCCGCCCCGCCCGCCGCCCCGCCCCGGCCGTGCCGGGCATGCTCCATCGGCGGCGCCGGGGGAGGAGCGCTGGTGGGTGTTCCTTAGCGGCCCGGGATTTACAGAGTCACAGAGTCGTAGAACTGTCACGTCTGGAAGAGACCTGTAAGATCATCTAGTCCAGGCGTCAGCCCAGCACTGCCACTGTAACCCGCAGTAACCCCTAAACCACTAAACACCAGCACCCAGCGCCAGATTCAAACGCCTCTTAAAACACACCCAGGGGTGACTCCACCACCTCCCCGGTGGTATTCCAGTGCGTGACCACGGAAGCCCAGAATGGTTAAGGTCAGAAGGTACCACAGCGGGGTCCATATCTGGTCCAACCTCCCTGCTCAAGCAGAGTTGTCCTAGAGCACATTGCACAGGATTGTATCCAGGTGGTTCTTGAATATAATCTAGGGAGAGAGATTCCACAACCTCTCTGGGCAATCTGTTCCAGCGTTCGGTTACTCACACAGTAAAGAAGTTCTTCCTGGTATTCAGGTGGAACTTCCTCTGCATCAGTTTCTGCCTGTTGCCTCTTGTCCTATTGCTTGGCACCACCAAGGAGAGCCTGGCTCCATCTTCTTGGCACCCCCGCTTTAGATACTTATAGATATTGATGAGTTCTCCTCTCTGTTGTCTCTTCTCGAGGCTGAATAGGCCCAACTCCTGAGCCTCTCCTCATAAGAGAGATGCTCCAGTTCCTTGAAAAAATTTGTAGCCCTTCTGGTGGACCTTCTCCAGGAGCTCCATGTCTCTCTTGCACTGGGGAGCCTGGAACTGGACACAGTACTCCAGATATGGCCTCACCAGACCAGAGTAGAGGCCCTCAACCTTCTGGTAATACCTGCTGGCAAATACTGACCACCCTAACACTGAAAAACTTTTTCTAATGTCTAATCTGAACCTCGTTTCAGCTTTAGGCCATTTCCTCTCATCCTCTCACTGTAGGCATGGCAGAAGAGACCCCCACCTTTCAGGTAGTTGCAAGGAGTGGTGAGGTCCCCCCTGAGCCTCCTCTTCTCTGGACTAAAAAGAGGCTTGAAATCTAATGGGTGAGTGCTGGGCAAGCGTTGGCAGTGGGAGAGTTGGGGGCGAGGGGGAAGTTGGTGCATGATGGCTTACTGCAAGGGCTGATCTGTGTCCAGGGAAAGAGTTCCTATGTGGCCTGAGGAGCGTGAATAGGCATAACTCACAGCAGAACAATAAAAGCAAGTTAGGGAATGGCGTTAAGGAAACTTTGTTTCCTGTCAAGTCAGTCACTCATGCCAAACTAACTTCCAAGTGACTTCTTGCATCCCAACAGCTGCTGGAAAAGCTGCCCCTCCAGGGTCACTCCCAGGAAGATGGGGATGTGGAGGGGCATGTGCCTGTTAATTCCTCTCTTCCTTTTCTTGCTTTATTTCTAGATGACTGACCCATTGGTTTCTGTGAGTCTGGGATTTGCATGCCCCAGTCTTGGACATCTTGGAAAATAAAGCTGATGTGTAGACTAGTCATATCAACTACTTGAGGGATCTGCTTGGGGAAGAGCTGAATCATATGTTTGCTTGCAGACTATAACAGAAAGCTGGATGACTCGTTCAAGATGTTGATACCTGCATTAAAGAAGCATAAAGTTAGCCAAGATATGTACTACTCTGTCTTTTGTCATATAGAGGAAATGTCTAGCAGATTAAGATGCATTATTATCAAAAATATGTCAGTGCATATTCTGTGATCTTCAGAAGTAAAAGTTCTTTAGCAACAAAGTTAATGGAATAGGAACTTTTCCTTCAGCTGAAACATAAAGAATATGACTTTAGAAAGTATTACAACTGAACTTTATTGCAACCTGAAATATTCGGATATATCATATAAAATTCTTTTATATATCTGGGGCCTCGAGTTGTATGTTTCAAAAGTATAGTATCTTAGAAAATGAACACCTCCTGGATGACTACATTCTGAATCTGTTGCCACAGAAACCATGGGGGAGGACAACATCAGGGGAATGGGAAAGAATAGAAAAAAGTATTTGATTGGCCATTTATGAGCAAAAAAAAAGCAAGAATGGGTATTCAGCTGGCTAGAAGAGTCAAACCTTCAGATACCCAGCAGTTTATTTACTGAAATACAGTGCTGCCACATACATCTCCAAAACAATAATTCCTTACATTATTAATCAGACACACCACAGCAGACGCTCCTCTATCATCCAGAGTAGACAAAATCTTTAGAACGTGACACGAGAAAAATGAGACAGAGTGGTGTCTCCCTGAAGCAAAAAAACGGAAAAGCAATTGCACTACTGCAGAAGCTGATACGGTTATCTGGGAGATAATTCAGTTTGGAAACAATTATGTGGCATCAAGTGGAACCATACAGGCCATAGAATACTGCAGGAAATCTTGAAAGGCACTCGAACCGAAAGTCAGAGATTGCCTAGAAGTTTCTTCCTGCCCATAAGTTAGAGAAAGAAGTCAAAATATGCTTGTTGTGTTGTGCTCTTTCTGTTTGTAGTTCCAAGAGAAAATTTAGATACTACGGAGTATTAGACCACATTTCAAAAAGAGTGGGGGATAAGTGGCTATGCTGGCCTGTATCTGTCAGATGTGGGCTAATCGTGGCTGGAGACTAAGCAAAGCAGCTGGGAAGATGCTAAATTAGTAACATACAGAGAGACTCATTTTGTTCTAAAATGCCATGCAAGCTGAGGTGCTGTGTTATAAGCAAACTAAACTCATGCTACATAGAACGAGAGGAAATGCAGAAACACTTTCTATACTCTCAACCATTAAACTAAAGTAAAATATGAGGAAATGAGGAAGACAATCAGAAATTATCACTTAATTGTCATCATTAAGCCTCTTGGGGCAATTGGAATTATTCAAAAATTAAGTATGCCAGATGTTTGATGAGCTAAAGGAAAAAAAGGATGGCTAAACCAGGATTGTGCATGTGTTTGGGTACGCTTGAAGAAACAGAGCTTTGAAAACAGAGTGAGTGTAATGCATATAGATCAGTATAATAACCAACCCTGCCTTAGAAAAGACATCAGTCGTATCTTGTATCACTGAGGAGAGACAGATCCATCTGACAAAAGGAACAGGATCACCTTTGCCAACTGGCCAGCCAACCTTCCAAGGAGAACTTTAATTAGGAACAAGGAAATCTCTTTATCGCAGACCCCGGGTTTTGGGGGAATTTCAGCCTGCCCGACATCTGCTGCAAGTACAACACATTAGATTGCAAGCAAACAAGGAGATTTCTGGAAAGCATCAAGGATAACTTCTTGAGCCGGGCTGAACCAACCAGGAGTGATTCCCAGCTGGATCTGCTCTTCAGGAACTGGGGGTGTAGTAATCAATGGCTTTGTTATCAAAGCCTGGGCTGTAGTGACTGAGGAGTGGAGTACACAATCCTATGCGGGCTGAGGAAGGAGAGCAGGAGACCACAGACCCTGGCTTTAGGGAAACAGACAAGTTTATTCAGGACACTGGTAGATGGAATGCACTGAACAGCAGCATGGCAGGGTGAAGTTGCTCAGGAGAGCTGGTAGGAGAGGGCAGGGATCCTAATATGGAGAAGAACAAATTGCTGAAAATGCTAATGCATCTATGAGAAAGCAAAACTGCTGTGCTGTGAAGAGAAATTGAGTAGCTAAATGGGGAATTAAATTCAGGCTGGGTTTATCATAAGATCTGTATTGTTTGGTAAATTCATCCCATTCAGATACAGTGTGTTTTAATATAGACATAAGTAGAGTTACTTAAAAATACAGTAACCGGGTCACATCTGCTGAGATGAGAGGATGTGTTGTGGAGAGCAGCGACTGAAAAGAACTTAAGAGCTGACAGAGGTTAGGACAGCAAAAACCAATTTCCAGTCTAATAATGGTACAAGCAAATAATGGAATCTTTGCCTAAAAGAACAGGGATGTGGCAAGCAGAAAGAGAAATTATTTTCCTTTTACATATGCAATGGAACAAATTTTTGTGGTAATATTGTGCTAGTCTCCGGTGTACTTGTCATCAAAAGAAAGCTGAGAAATTATTTGAGGCTGGAGAAAATTCTTTGCATGGAGAGACTTAAAGAGCATGATCCGCTTGGCTTATCAAAAAGAAGACTGGAAGGTGGCTACAGGGATCTTTAATCTTGAACAGTGAGAGGCATGCCAAGAAAAATACCTATAGACTGAAATAAAACAAATTTTAATCATAAATTACAGACATTTTTTAAGAGTGGAAGACATTAATGGTTGGAATAGGCTGTCAAGAGAAATGGCACATCTAGTATGTCCTAAGGGCTTCAGTTAAAGTATTCTTCTTACAGAGGCACATCACTTGAGCAGATAGGAATAATTTCCTGCCCTGGAAATCTCTCAGAGCACGTATTTGTTATTACACAATATTTGTACTATCGTAACACCTAGAGACAAAAGTCAGATGCCAGAGTGCTTTGCCTCCTGAGTCACTGTGTAAGACATTGAGAGAAAACACCATTCTATCTTCTAAAGAACTTACATTCCAATTGTACAGAGGCACCAGTAGGTACAGAGCAGCAAAGAGAAAATATAACAAGTGTAAACTGCTGTTGCTCGTCCTGTGCCTCTCCTTGTTTCATAACCTTGTGGTTTGGCAAGCACCCAGCTTACACTAGGGAGTGTGGGTAGGCTGGCTTTAGAAGTTGAAGAGTAGGCATGGTACGGGTGTGTTTGTGCCTCTATCGTCTATCTGCGACTGTAGGTGGTTTTGCTGACTCTGGGGCATGTCAGGTTTTCAGTAATGTTTCTTGACAACAGAGTTAGTCCCATGAGTCTACTTACTCCTCTGCTAACCAATCAAACCACTAGGTGGTTAGACTATTGCTACATTACCTGAATGCAGACACACCGCACCTGATGTTGGACTAATATACAGTATGACTGCAAGATCATAGTAGAATAAGACCACAGGATAATTCAGTTGGGATGGGACCTCTGGAGGTCTGCAGTCCGACCTTCTCCTAGCAGAGTCAGATCTGAGGTCAGAGCAGGTTGCTTTGTGTATATGGCAGTTATGGACATGCTTTAGTGGTGGACTTGGCAATGCTGGGTAAATGACTGGACTTGATTTTAAGGGTCTTTTCCAGCCTATGTGGTTCTATGATACTATATATCATGTTCTGAAATTGATACTTGTTCTGGAAACCCTTAAATTTGGATCCAGACATAATAGTGGGGGCAGAGGGAAGGCAGCTTGGTCCTTGCAAGAAAGCGATCTGAATTCACCATTGATTTTTTTATTGACACATATCCTAGTGAAGGTCATCCACCATTCTCATGACAGATTAACCAGCCTTGCTATGGAAATACACTTTACTTTGTGGGCAACAGGTGTTCCAGGATTTATGCTACGAGGTAATGGAGAGTAAGACATAAAAGACATTTTCTCCAACTTGTACTTCATAATTCCAAGAAAACCTGATACTGCATCAAATTATACAGGATGAGAATCTTAACACATTGTGTGAGTCAAATTGGATCCTTCTGGGGAACAGAAGAGACAAATAGGAAATATATTGGAAAATCACATCATCAAATCATCTTGTGCTGACTGACAGACAGTGAAACATGCATATTAATAAATTATATTTGTAATTACTTTGAGGGTACATTTTCAGAAAATACAACTATTTTCATAACAGTTGTACATGCTTTCTGGGAGCCATGACAGGGGTGATGGTAGACTAACTAGATATATGAGGATTTTAGCAAGTAGTTAAACAAGTGATGCATCTTTTTCATAGGTCCAAAAGCAGAAATTCAGTCTTAGTTGTAATCATAAGCAAGACATTAATAAATTATCATCACAGGAAACTATACAAATTATAATATATAATGGTACAGTAGATAAATATTATGCTATTCCTTAGCACTTTTCATCAGTAAATTTCATAATATTTTACAAAGAGGTGTAAGAAATAGTCACTATTAGACCAAATCTGTAAACAAAATAAATTAGGTGAGAGTTCTCTGACAGGGTAAAATTTGCTCATGATGATTTTCCCCTTACATTCATTTTGGAAGACCAAAGCTTTCCTCAGTAGTGGTGTTGGGGTTTTGTTGGTTTGTGCTTTTGGTGGTTTCGGTTTGGTTGTTTTTGTTTTTTTTTTAAGCAGAGGGTAATATTTGTTTCTTGCAGAGTTCACACATGGAGATATTTTGATACTTTCATTTTCACAGCTCAGCTGATACTGGGCATCTGGCCATATATGTATAGCTGGCATACAATTAACCCATTATTATACAGGTTGTATAGTATTATATAATATTATAATCTGTATAATATTATGCAGATTGTATAACAATCTCAGCATTTGAGAAGTTAAAAGACAAAATATGTAATTAAACTGAATAAAAGTTTCTATAAATGTAAAATTTATAGAAATATATTTAACATCAGTTAAGAGACATGTCCAATAGACTGTAAAATATAAAAATTTAGTTGTGGTGAAAATAACAGTAGATTTCTAAACTGTTATCACTGTTTGAACCTTCAGACTCCTACAAGAAGGTGGAATTCTAACTGAAAATAAAGTTACAATTCATAGAAAAATAGTCCATTTATAAAATGGTAACTCTTCTGAAAGATGTCATTGTATTCTGCAAGAGAAGTGTATATAGCTGGGTCTTAGTGATCTTGTTATAAAAGGACATGGGCTAGGCTCGAAAACAGTAATTGTGTGCTTTTTGACATTGTTCTGAACAGAATCTTTTGGAAAAATAGAGCCACAAGTATATTTACAAAGAAGGCTTTTTAATACTGTAATGAAATGCTTTCAATAATAGGAACTGTTCTTTAAAAATTAATGGCTTTGATTCTTGACACAGGGACTAAAGAATCCATTGTTTCAGTAACTCCAGTTTCTCCTCAGTGTGAAAACTTCGGCAGTCAGTGGCAGTGCTCTAACACTAACTCAGAAAATCCATTATTAGAGGTGAGAAGTGCAAGACACTTCCGCAGTCTCTGTGTTCTCTCTTAGAATACCAAGCAACACTTCCCACTGCAGTCAGCAAGATCATATTTTTGTGATCTGCGCAGCAGTTTTCCAAAAGCCAGCTGTCATGTAATAACAACACTGACGCACAGTCTGATAACAGGCAGCCTCCAGGTGAAGAGTTTGTATCATTACAGTCTCCCCCACTAATCAGTTCTCTACAGTACCAAGATATAAAGGAAGCTGAGGAGGAATATGTAAACCAGCATGCAGATAGCTATGCAGTAGGAAAAAATATCAATAAGAGGTAGAAAAAAACCCGGAAACAGCTTTGTGAAGATAATAAAATTGTTAAAGAGCATCTACTGTTAACAGCCTGTGTTTTTCATGACACTAATAGGTGGATAATTACTTTTGTTTTAATTGAAACATATGTCACAGCAATATTCTGTGCTTCCGCTGATCTAAAGCTATTGTTCAAGTCCACATTGCAATCACTTCTCAAACAATGCTCTCTTTGTCAGCAATACAGAAGTAGAATGATTTTGATTTCTTCTCTTGCAAGATTTAGACCCTGGAGAACCCACAGTTCCCCTCTGTACTTGCAGATGGTCAGTTTAATACTCCCATCTGGTTATACTTGTTTTTCTCTGGTTACACTTATTTTTTTTCTAAAAACAAACCGGAACAAAACAAAAACAAAAAAAGCCCAAAACATAGCACCTCCCTCCAAAAAAGCCCCAAACCAACCAAAACCAAAAAAAAAACCACCTACAAAACCAAAGGGAAAAACCCCACGAATTAAAAACTCAAACCCAACAACAAACCATAGGTTATAGCATGAGCAGCAGAACTAATAAAGCTCAATTTCATATGGGTTTGTGCCCTTGTGTCTTTACACTGCAGTAATCTGGGCATCACCTCTTTGTCCTGTATGGCCTCATTTCCTCCTTCCATTTCCCCTGCAATTTCATTTCCTTCTCTCTCCCTGCAGCACTTCTTGCCATTTGGCCTGCGGGATTTTTTTCCCTGTTTTGTCCCTTCACCTGCCTCTCTCCTTTGTATAAGCTGTGGCTGCCTTGGAGCAGCACATACTCTGATTAGCACACATTGCTGTTTTGCATATTCCAGGTAGTATTCCACAGCATTTCATAAATATTAATTTATTGCTCCTTAACAATAACCTTGTTCCGTACATATATGCTATTATTCCTATTACGTAGACAGGAAAGTTGGTCTGGTTTATCCTTGGTCGGTCATAGCTTGGTCAAGTTTCTGCTTTGCCAATTCTCTGTTTCACTTCTCCTTGACTGACTGTTAATTTGTTCTTTTTCTGGATGTAGTGTTTGTTCAGAGCACCTATTGTTGTCTCACTGACAGAGGTTGTCAGAGCATAGCCGACTCTCATTATTTTATCGAAAGCCTTGCAATATTTGATAGTCCCCCTTGCAACCACAGTTCCTGGGTTCAGGTGACGAGGATTACATGAGAAATTCACCTTTTGCTTATTATAACAAGTTTATGGCTCAATAAGGTAGAAAGATGAAAAATGTGATGGCAGGACTGAAAATGTTCAAAACTGGGTGAAAATAAATGCACATGTACTTTTTAAAAAATACAACTATTTTAAAGCATCTATGATGTCAAAGGGTCTGTCTCAGGTTCATCATTTAAGGTAGTGGTATAAGACTGCAGGAGCTACAGACTATTTACCACTTTGGAAAGGAGGCTGGCCTGCAGAAAGCAAATCACTCAGTGAAGGCTGACATTTTCTGATCACAGATTCAAACACTTCTAAAGCCCCAAGGAAAAAAATATATAATTGGAATTATAACCACACGTGAAGTGCTTTAATACAGATAAAAGTGTGGTTTTAACTCCTGTAGTTTCTGTATGTGATCCTTACTTTCCTTTCAAGAAGACACTATGAAGGCAGGATAGGATTTTCTTTTAGCAACCAGAAGATATGTAGAACTAGAGTCAAGACAATAATGTTTATTGAAAGATTGTTACAGTGAGTTTGCAATAACTCTGGTTACTTCATGCATTATTAAAAAGACCATTTTGTAGCACACTTAAAATCGTAAACATTCTACTTTGTCTTTATGTATTCATACAGAAAAACAAATTTAATCTGGCATAGTTGGGAGATAAATTTAAATTTGCGCTTACCGGAATTCAGCTAACACTAAGTAGAAAACATTCCTTTACCTGGAATAAAACTAGCAATATTTTATATAGCCCTTCCAGGAAGGCTCTTTGCCATTTCATAAGCAATTAAAAACAATTATGTTAATGGCAGTGATCAGAACAATCAATGAGAAACACAAATGGCTACCTCAGATGCCAATATGCTAATACAATGCCATAGAGTATTTATAGAATAGAGAATGATTCCACCCACATTTTTACTTTATGCTATTGCATCCTTTATGCTGCGTTTTTAAATTACAGCACCTGATGTTGAGAAGTTGGAAGCATCACAGACTTGAAACAATCTCTGCCACCTATGGAGGTCTTTAGTCCGACAAAGCAGATCCAGCTAAATTAGGCTGCTCTGGGCCATGTTGAGTTTTAAATAGCTCCAAGGATGTAAATTCCATCATCTGACTCAGCAATCTGCTTAAGTTTTTTGACTACCTTTATATTATGTTTTTATTATCTTGAGTCAGAAATTTCCCATGTTATAACTTCTGTGTATTGCCTCTTGTCTTTCTACTGTGCACCTTGAGAGGTGTCTGTCTCCATCTTCTCTGCACGAGACAGCACCAGAAAGGTACAAGATTTCCTTCTCCTCTGCCACATGAGCAAATCCAGCTCTTTCAGCTTCTTCTCATGTGTCCCTGTGATTTCACTCCAACACTAATCTTATCTTGGTGGCCCTCCACCAGGCTTGCTCCAGAATGTCCGTGTCTTTTGTGCCCTGAGGAGGCCAGAACAGGATGCACGTTCCATATGTTGCCTCACAAGTGCCATATGAAGAGGAAGAATCCCTTTTCCCTGCTGGCTGACCTCTTGCTAACACAGTCCTGGCTGTAGCTGCCTTTGCAGAAGGGCATACTGCTGTCGGCCCACCATGATCCTCAGATCCTTTTCAGCAAAGCCCCTTTCCATACAGCCAGCCCTCAGCCTGTCCTGTTGCATGGAGTTATTCCAACCCAAGTGCAGAACCTTTGTGTTTGCCTGTCCTGAACTTCAAAGCTCCTGTCAGCCCATTTCTCTAGACTCCCTCAGTCCCTCTCAATAGCAGCCCTGCCCTCCAGTGATCTAACTGCTCCCAACAATTAGTTATCACTTGCAAAATCACAAAAGAGATAGCACCAAAAATTTGTTTTGTACTATAGTTTCAATGAGATTTCACTAGTTAAAACCCAGTGTGCCATTTTGATAACCTGTTCTTACCTATGATGCTCTACATCAGGCATTACATTTCAGCAGCAAAGCTCATATTCAGATCTACTTAAACCTAAACCGCTTTGCCCTCCGAAGTTAAGCTTGTCTTGAAAAACGGATTGGCATAGGTTAAGCTTCTGTCAGAATCATACTTTATAGTGAAAAAAATAGACTCACACTAGAAAGCAGATAAGAAAAATGTCAACTAGGTCTGGCCCTTGCCAGTTTGCAGTTTTTCCTGGAGTTTATTTGTTTTGCTTTAGCCTATCTATTTGAAAGGCCAGTTCTGTCCTCTTTATTACTTATAGACAAAAATTCTTTGAAGACACTGAAAGTTTTGCCTGAACAAAATCATCAGTATATAATAACTGACTTTGTGCCACTGAAATCACTGAGGGGCCTGCCTTTGCACAAGTGTTGGATTAAAAAATTGTCTCCTAGTTCCAGGCCAGCAAGTTAAGAAAAGCACTGAAACATTTACAGCCAGAAAAAAAAAATCAACCACAGGAGCTTCATGTTTCATGGATTGTGATCATCCTCAGTAACAACAGAAAGTATCTCAGAAGCAATCTGTGCACAGTAAGGAAGTTAACTGGGACTGTTGTGCACAAATTGGATCACTGATAATCAAGAGAGGTGTGTGGGAATGGAAGCAAATGCACAAAGCCTGCTATGTGTGTGGAGGCTCCAAGAGCATGGGTTATTTAGCTTAGTAAAATGAGGGTGTAAAGGAGGTATTATTCTGTGTAAATCATTACAGAAAAAGGGGAAGCACTGCTGTTCTTCCAGCTAGAAGTACACATAAGATCAGACATAGACAAATGAAGAGAAAATAGCATCCTAATCATTAAGCCAGTTATTTCTTAAACTGTAGTTAATAGCTCCCAAGAGGTCTAGCAAAGGGCTCAAGGGTGGATTGCAGAAGATCCAATTTTTAAAAATATATTTTAATATTAACACTATACTTATATTCAGTACATTATCAAAAGAAAATTCCCGCAAAAATCCCCACATTATGCAGATTTACTGCTGGCAGCAGCTCAGTTCCTCCATGACGAAGGATCAGAATTACCTGTAATTACCAGCCGTGTCAGTCTACCAGTGTCTGATCACCTTTAGTCAAAACAAGTAAATGTACTGTGAAGCTCATGGTGACAATATGAGGAGTTGATTGATCCTGGCTAGATGGTTTGGACTCAGGAGAGGTTACTCAGAGACAAAAAGGCAGTAATACAAGAAGTTTGAGAAAACACTGCATTAATGAAACCAGTTGACTGAGAAGCCACTCTGTTAGTAAGGGAGGAAAGGGACATTAATTGCTTTTGAAATTAAGTTTGATATATCTGAAGTTTGATAAATGGCTTATACTGTTTGGTACTGTGAGAAGCTGGTCACAGTGCCACCACAGCTTCCTTGGAAGTTCCTGATGATTTGGGCAGTATGGGCAGTTCTGCAGTATTCACTGATGTACATGCAGAAAGTAGAATGACATGTTAACCAAATAAGCAGCTGAATCACAGAACTTTTATGTGGCAGTCTAGATAATGATGAAAAAAAGGCCAATTGTTTGCCTCTAGTGTCAAACTACCTGCATCTAGTAACAATTTGAATTGGCAACTAACGTATGAATAACATTGGTGTAATGAAAACTTTCACCAGTGTGTGACATACTGGGTTCATCACAATTCTTGGTCTATACACTTTTTGCCTTTTTGTTTCTCTTAAAGGCTGTCGCTATTTTCCATTCCTTTCTCCATGATGTGCCTCACTGGCAATGCGTTCAGTACAGCCACCTGTACTGGCACTGGTGGGATTCCAGAGTCAGCCCTTTGAAGAAGTTTGTCTGTACTGTCATTTTTGGAAGGCAATTGGTTGCTTAGACACAAATTTTATTGATTTTAACTCCCATGAAACTAGGTAGGCTCAGGCTTGCATTTACAGAATGGGTTTTGTGGATGAAGAGATGAACTGACTACAGAAATAAAAATGTCGTTAGAGTTAGAATAATTGGGAAGATGAAGAGACCATGAAAGGGACAGGACCCTGACTCTGAGATGCCATATAACACGATCATTTTGGAAAGAGTGAACAATGGAATAACAGGGTCACCTGAAGAGGTGACGCAGATTACTTTGGTCAGTAACTTTTTGATCAAAAGCACAGTGTAGACACTGTGTTTCTGTGCATGGGGTAACTTCACACTCTTGATTTTTAATTTAGATTCTTTGGTTTGCAGCATTATCACAAGAGGAGCTTGAGATTTCAGTCCTCTTTATTTAATACCTATTCTCAGTTATTTCTGTTAAAATTTTGCTCCAGTCCTAATCTTTTTTCCTTTTCATGTACTGAATGCATTATGTGAAACACAGGAGACCTACACCCTACTGAAGGGGAATATTTTTCATTTTTCACCTCAAAGCCCTTAACAAACTCCCATTAATTTAAATTCCTTCCACATCTCTGCTGAATAACCCAACACAAATTGAATGTCACACTTGAGATCTCTGTGTGTATCACTTGGTCCTCTGAGCGTAGGAGTGAGCCAGATCCCACTGTGCATTAAAATTTCAGTGAAGGATTCCTGACAACCCCATGTGCAGAATCATCATAGCACGTTTATTCTTTAGAGAGAGCTGTTGTCCAGGCAGAAACAAAATAGGGCTCTCCCAGAGAAGATACCAGAATCCTGACTTGGAGACTGAAAATGGTTTTTTGGCATGATACTTTCCATTCTGAAAAACAAAATTATGTTTATCTAGTCCCCACTCCTGTGACTTCTAATGAGCTCTCCCTTTCAAGCTCCTTTCCCCAGCAACTTTTGAACCAGCTTCCCTTGAAGCTGTTTTCTCTGTCTTGCTCTCCCTCCAAGTCAGGGAGAGTGGGAGGGAAACAGTCTACCACAGCGTAGTAAGATTTTCAGAGTACAATAATGGGTGCAGCACCAGCCTGGGACATTCATGGTGTTTTGGATCTTTGTGTTAAGCTGGGCGCTGCTACTTGTGTTTACCCCAGTCTTGAGTACCTGGTGTTTCTGAAGCAGAACCTGATGTGGTGCTTGCTCTATAGCTTAGAAGAAATTGGAATCTGCATCCTACAACTGCAGTTTGATCAGGGAAGAGCAGTTTAGGCTCTTTTGAGAGGATGAGGCAGGGCACCTGCAGCCTGGAATGTAGAGGTGCAGGTCTCCCCAACACCTGCTTGGCTGCTAGCTCTGATTTGCAGAGCAGAACTCACCCCACAACTTGTGCAGCTTTATCTGCTGGAGACAGCCATTATGAAGAAATCCTTTTGTGAGCAACATACAAAGGCTCTGCAGTCTTTAACTGCTCATCAGGTCACAGTTTTGGAAAACCATGTAGCAAATGTTGGTAGATAGGATGGACTGCCAGACTTCCGGATCAGACAGCATGCCTAGGGAGTGATTCAGTGGAGACAAACTGTGAAACATGATTGTTTCTTTAAAATGTGGAGCTAAAGAAGGATCCTGAGAATGTGCCAATCAAGGTAAATTTATGAATAAAAACATTACTGAAATTTTGAATCAACCTGTCATGGAATTTATTTAGGAAAAAAATATGTAGCACATCCTGAACATCTTACTTGGCCTCAAATACAGCAGAGTTCAATTAAGTTCACAGTTGCTGTGCCCTTACGAACTACACTTTCTGTATTTGTTTCCATACATCTTCCATATGTGGACATGAGTTTCAACACGTGGCACTGCTTCCCTATTCCTTCCAGGTCAGTGTGGAGATTTCCTCGCTACGTAAATCACAGGTAAGAGTAAGGCATTCAGCTCATTGCAAATGCCTAGCTTCCTTTATCCAATAATGCCTTTTAGGATTGGGCTTCCTGTCTTTACTTTGCTTGATATTCTCCCTGGAACCTATCTGTTGCCAATACACTTGCTTATCTAAGAGCTGTTCAGGCTTATAACAATCCTCACGCTTGGAAAACTTTCATAGTACCTAGGCTGAATGCATAGTAAATTATATAGTTTTGCTCTGCATAGATATCAAGTGCTTTAAATTCCAGATTTTTCATGGTGCAGAGCTGGCGTACAGACATGTTTTTCTAAATATAACACTTTGCTCCAAAAGATTTTGTGTGGAAACAGGGCCTGTCTGTCAGAACATGCCCTGCCAGGTAGCTCTGCAAGCAGAACCTGACAGTGTATTTAATCCTCCATACCCATTCCTGTGATCCATAGATATTAAACTAGCTTTAAAGTGATGATGGAAAGGGCTTGAGTTTTGCAAGACAACATTAGTACAACTGTGAAGTTAGTCAGAGGATCAAGTATGTTTTTATATGCTGCTTTAAGTAATCATCCCTCCCCTAGATTAAATATGTGCTTTGTTCATTCAAAACAAAAATTTCTGCAGTAGGGCAACTCCTTGCTGAGACAAGTTTTGAACCATCCCTGCTTGTTTAGCTCGGGGGAAGGAGGCCCTCTCTTGTCTCACAGCAATCAGCTTCCCATAGTGATTCCTGTCTGCTCAGATACTGAGGATGCACAAACACAGTGAGTCACACCGCCAGCTCTGGAAACTGCTCACCGTCCGCTTCTTTTTCAGGCACCTGTGGCCCTATAAAGGCTCTTTATGGATAATCCACGCGTTATTTATCTGGTGGGAACATCTGCCACACAAATTGGGGATTACGGCATCGTAATACGGAGCAAAGCCATTACAATAATAAGAAACCCTAGACCCGCACTGCCTCTTCGCCTCTGCTGTTGGCTTGCTTCTCCCACCCCATTTCCCTGCCCGGGAATCCGGGATCTCCAGTCAGGCAGCCGTGACTGGCACACAGCCGCGGCAGCAGGCTCACACTACGGCGTATTTAAATGTCGGTGTGCCACTTTAATGTCGTGAAACAACTTCCTGGCTGCTTATGTTTTACATTTTCAAACTTAATTCCTTATGGAAGGCGGGCCGGCTGCTCACCGCAGGACTCCCTCCTCGGGATCCCTGATAGACACCTGGCTCTTTTTCCCACTTCCTTGTCACTCCCACTAACACACCTCTTCCAGCCCCGTGTCACAGAACCGCGGGATCACAGGGTGGGTCAGGTTGGGAGGCACAGTGGGCCATCTGGTCCAATTTTCCTGCTCTAGCAGGGTCAGCCCAGAGCGCATGGCACAGGATTGCATCCAGACGGTTCCTGGATGTCTCCAGTGAGGGAGAATCCGCAACCTCTCTGGGTCCCACGGCACCGTGCCCCGCACAGTTGAGAAGTTCTTCCTCACGTTCGGGCGGAACTTCCTGGCCGTCAGGGTCTGCCCGTTGCCATGAAACACGCACAGACATGAAACCCCCAGCGGCTGCCCCCAGTGCAGCCCAAGAGCCAGACTCCCGCCGGGACAGCCCCGCGGCTGTTTTCGGGGACCCGCATCCCAGCGGCCGCCGCCCCGCCCCAGGACATCCCGCCCCCGCGGGCGGGCCCCTCCGCGGCGCTTTCCGTCAGGCGCGGAGCGGGCAGCCCCGCGAGGGCCCCGCTGTTAAGAGCGGGCGCGGCGCCACGCCCCCTTCCTTTGGAGCCGGGCGCCATTTTGTGCGCACGCACGGTGAGGGCCCGGGCCGCTCCGTCGCTCCGGGGGAGGCACGGCGCGGGGGGGATACGGGGAAGGGGATCCGGAGCGGGGAGTGTGGCCAGGAGGATCGCGGCCAGGGGGGTCGCGCTGCCAACAGGGGCGGGCGGGGGCCGCCGGCTCCGGCGGGGGTGGCACGGCCTTGTTAGGGCGCGGGAGGGGGCGAGCAGGCCGCGGGCTGCGGTGCGGGCGGGCGGCCGAGTGGGCGGCTGCTGAGGGAGGGAGGGAGGAAGGGAGGGAGAAAGGGGCCGCCGAGGCCTGCCGCGGGTGCAGGAGCGGAGCGGTGGTGTCCCGCCGGGGCGGCAGCACGTGGCGGCGGGGCCCGGACATGGCGCGGAGCCTGAAAGGCGGCAGGAGCGGGCTGTGCGCCTTAATATTGTCCGGTAAATGTGGTAGTGGAGATCCTGTCTTTTGAGCGCTTCGTGAAGAGAGGTTGAGGGAGTGGGGAGTAGCCAACCTGTGACAGGTTTCACGGATTTCACAGGGTATTTTGAGTTGGAAGGTGTCTTTGGCAGGGGCACGTGGCAGGAGCATGAGACAACCGGCTGAAGTCAGAATGAGAAGCTCAGACTGGATATAAGGGGGAAAATGTTCATCGCGGGAACATCCAGGCCTCCAAACAGGCTGCTCAGGGAGGCTGTGCAGTAGGGTCTAGAGGGGAAGCCGTAGGAGGAGCGGCTGAGGTCACTTGGGAGGCTTCCTTGCAGTCTACAACTTTCTTATGAGTGGAAGTGGAGGGGCAGGCATTGATCTTTGTGGTGACCAGTGACAGGACGCTAGGAAATGGCATGAAGCTGTGCTAGGGGACGTTTAGGTTGGATGTTGGGAAGAGGTTCACCTGGAGAGTGGTTAGGCACTGGAACAGGCTCCCCCCGGGCAGTGGTCACAGCACCAAGCCTCACAGAGTTCAAGAAGTGTTTGGACAATACTTTCAAGCACATGATGTGACTCTTGGGTTGTCCAGTACAGGGCCAGGATTTGGACTAGTGTCGGTTCCTTCCAACCCAGAATATTCGGTGATCCTTCAAGGGTTCCAAAACCTGATGGACAAAGCCCTGAGTAGCCTGGTCTGACCTCACAGTATACCTTGCTTCAAGCAGGAGTTTGAGCTGGGTGACTTGCTAGCATCAATTCTAACCTGAGTTACCCCGTGATAACTTTGTTGCTGGTGATATCTTAAACGAGTGGCATTGCTTGGATTGACACAGCAATTTGGAAGCAGTGTCATTCTGAGTAGGCTTAAAGACTCTTATTTTTCTGAAATACCTGGAAGTGCCATCCAATTTTTAGGGAGTGAACTAGTAGTTCTGAATAATTTGCCTTCACTTTTGCAGTAATCGGCCAAAATGACGAACACGAAGGGAAAGAGGAGGGGGACGCGTTACATGTTCTCAAGGCCGTTCCGCAAGCATGGTGAGTATACCTTGCAGTAAGAACACTGTATCTTGTTACTGACCTGATGGATGTCAGCAGTCCCTGAGGAGCATTTGTGATGCAGTGGCTTGTGCTAAAGGATTTCTGACAGCTTGGGCTAAAAACCGTAGAACAGTATGCGGGTAAACCCTCAGCTCTTACTGCAAATGCATTGGTACTCTGATTGCTTGTCAGTAGTAACAGTGCTAATTCTGTCAGTGCCTGAAAATTAATTTGAAGGTGAAGAAGATATTTCAACAGTTATTTAGAACATACAGTTTTTTACGTCTGAGCAATAAGCAGTGATAACATTTGAATTTATAATGAAGTAGTAAATAATGTCTTTTCAACTTTGGCACTAGGAACACAATCAAAACTGTTAGTTTTCTTGACTTGGGTTTTTTAAAAATTATGCATAAAAAGGTAATTACTGCTTTAAAAAAAAGGATGGTTTGATTTTTGGGGTATTTAGGAAGATCAAATGCATGATTTGTGTCCCCCATCTTTTTTCATGTGTGAATATGAAACTCTTGACTTTGTAAGTATCCAAATTTGTATCTCTTAACAGGAGTTGTCCCTCTGGCTACCTATATGCGGATCTACAAGAAGGGTGATATAGTTGATATCAAGGTACGTTCTGCAGTGGTCCGTAATTAAAAGCTAAAACAGTGTAATATTTTTCAGTCTTCAGTTTCTCAAGGTGTCTTTTTTTGTTACTTGGGTTATTTGTGTCAACACAAGTACCCCCTGCTCACTCTTGGAGCAATACTGGAATGACAGTGCTGCTGATCCAGTAGTAATGCTTCAGTATCACGTGCTGGTTTACGTGGGGTTTTTATGTATAATTTGGCTGATGCTGTGTTCAGCTGAAAAATGTGAGTCAGAGATGCCGTATCTAACACTCGGGTTGCTGTGCGGTGCCTTCTGGCACTACTTTTGTAGGAACTTCAGCTGTCCCTTCAGTAGATGTTGTGTTTTGTCCGACTTGAGCCTGCTCTTCAGAAGAGGTGTGATTTATGGTGGGGAAGCTCATAGTTAACATCTGTTAAAATAAATATGTACAGGGGTGGTAATTGCAAAGCCATATTAAAACTAAAAACCAAGAAATAAATGTAAGGATACATCATATATATTAATATGGGGGGAAAAGAGAAGCAGTGTTTCCATCACTTGATATTTTTTAGAATTCGTTTTTTAAAGTTAGTTGTATTTTCAGAATTAGGTTGTAGTGCATCTGAAAACATTTCACCAAGGACTCCTACTTCATTGAATCCTTTGGTTTTGTTTGAAATGCTTTGTTCTTGTATCAGTCACACAGAAGGTGGTGTATAATTTGCTTGTTTGTTGTTTGGCTGTTGGAGAATGCGCTGTTCAGAATTGACATTTGATGCACCGGAGCTTGATGATGAATGTCTCTTGTGATTGCTTGCTTTTGCTGCAAGCAAAGTGATCAGTCATTTCACCGACACTGAAAGCAACCAAAATTGACATAGCAAAATTTGGTAGTCTTCAGATATAAAATGCATGGTTATAAATTCTAATGTCCAGATAACAAAGGAGTATTTTTAAATTAATCTCAAATAATTTGAAACACACATTTTAAATTACTTCTGAAAGAAAAAATCCTTAATACTACTTTTGCCTTTTTTTTTTTTTTTTGCCTTTCTTATTTTACTTCCTAACAGGGTATGGGTACTGTTCAAAAAGGCATGCCTCACAAGTGTTACCATGGGAAGACTGGAAGGGTATATAATGTCACTCAGCATGCTGTGGGCATTATTGTTAACAAGCAGGTTAAGTAAGTAATCAAATTCTGTGTATTGAAACTCTGCATTTGAGAAGGTTGTTCTGTAATTGCACCCTCCTTTCACTTTACCAGTTAGACAGTTGTTGTCTTGATTGGTCATTCAAGGTGGGTAAAGTGTATTTCCTTTTAAAACCCAAGCAAATGATGCTCATTTGACTTGGATCCTGTCAGAGGAAACAGTTTTTATTTTTCTGAGTGGCATTTTAAGTTACGTTACCTAATGGGGTTTTTTTCAGCCAAACCTCCATGTTGGTACTGAAGCCCTTTTCGAATATTAATTTGTAGCCAGATTGAGCTGGGCTTTTTTCAATTTACTCAGAAAAAGACAAGTTGGTATTGTGTTGCAGGAACTGGACTGGAGTACCTGGGTAATAAAATTATTTATTTGTATGCCACGAGGCCAAAATGTATTTTCCACTATTTTATTTTGAAATTGTCAGTACATTGTTATATACTAATAAGCTTTTAGTTATATCTGATGTGCATCTGCAGCTGTGTGTTTTCAGGTATTGCCCTTTAAAGAAAAATAATCTGTGATTGAGCTTATGGAGTTAGTTGTGTAAGGGCTATAATCTAGTTTTGAAGGGACCTGTTTTTCAAGTGCAGTAAATTGAAAACTGATTCCCTTTTTTAGGGGCAAGATTCTTGCCAAGAGAATTAATGTGCGTATTGAGCACATTAAACATTCCAAGAGCAGAGACAGCTTTCTGCAGCGTGTGAAGGAAAATGAAAGGAAGAAAAAGGAAGCAAAAGAAAAAGGCATTTGGGTTCAACTGAAACGCCAGGTAACGTGTCTGTTGGGTTTGCAGTCCTTCTGAGGGAGGTTACTTAATTGTTTGGCAGCATGCATTGCGTCTGCATCTGAGCTGTGTGATACGTTTGGTGCCTGAATGGAACTGCACTTGCCAGGATAAAAATTGTAGTCTTGGCTGTGAACAAAGGGGCGGATGTTTCCTGTTCTGTTGCTGAACTGCAGCAGCAGCTCTGGATGATTTCTGGGATCAGTAGTGTCTTTGGTTTAGTTGAGTTTATAGTTGTAACAGGTTTTGTTATAACTCTCTAAGAAGAAAGAATTAATAACCTGACTTTAGAGAGGAGGTAATTGCTGTTGCTTCTGGAACCACAGGGTACGTCATGTCACCGTCATTGGTTGATGACTTGCTGAGAGTAAAGCGTAGGTTTTTTAATTCAGCAGTGAGAGTCGAGCACACTTTCTAGCAGATCCATGTTCTTACTGCTACTCCCTGAATCAAATTTTAGACACTAGAAATGGTAAAATTGCTGTAATGTTTATATAATAAGGTCTTAAATGGTTTTCAGAATGTATTTTTTGTAAGGTTGCTTTTGAGCTTTAGTGCTATGAGTTTTCTTTTTTTATTTTTCTGTTAACAGCCTGCTCCACCAAGAGAAGCACACTTCGTGAGAACTAATGGCAAGGATCCAGAACTGCTGGAGCCAATTCCCTATGAATTCATGGCATAATGCACATATAAAAAAATAAATTAAAGATTTGGTTTTGGACAAGTGTATGTGATTGTGGCTGATTCATTTAGGGTTTTTTTGTGTTTGAACAGATGCTTTAGAAACCTTCTCTTTTATTGAAGTTTATTTATTTAACTTGCATTACCATGATGCTTAGTCATTTAAATAATTTGCAGCTTTTGCTGATGAGTTTAGTCATTTATATAGATGTGGGAACACTGAAATTTGCTAGTGCTTGGTAATGATCATGAGGTAATATGAGAGGACATGGAATATTTCACCTGCAAACTTCAGAACACGTACCAAGAACTGTCCAGAGTCACTGGAAAGTTAAACTTCTGTCTAAGGGGCCTCATAAATACCAAGGAATTGTGGAAGCTGTTTTTGAAAACAACCTCTGGAGAAATGCCTGTGGGCAGGTTTTGGGAGATTTGGATTTTTCATCATTGTAACTTGTGAAAGAAGAAAATTTAGATCATCCCCATGCCAGTAAGCATTCTTATGAAATAGTGGTAGTTTAGAAACAAGGCTTTAATTCCAAAACTGCCATCCTTTATATTTTGATATTTAACATTTAATTGGCCAGCATAGCTAGGCACTTGCATTTTGTATGTTTATTGCATGCCTCTTGGATGTCCTAATGCATTCCTCTCATCCCAGATTTATTGATACCTCACAAAAGTCCAGTGCTACCTGCGCATTTCTTGAATGGAAGAACATCTTCAGCTGACTATTTACTAAATGCTGGTTTTGTGAGCTTTGTTTAAAACAGGGTGTGAAGCTTGCTAGGGGCTGCTGAAGGTAGCCTGCATGGTTAGCCTTGAAAATGCATAAATTCAGGCCTAACTGTGTTGTAGATATGGCTAAACAATATTTCACCTGTAAGTGCAATGTCGGACATTGCTTAACTACCTTCAGTAAGTGATGTAAAAATTATGTTCTGTGTAAAGAGTAAAATACTAGAGAAGCAAGTGACCTCATTCCATTTGTTGTAGGTATTGGCTGTTGAAAGTTACTGAACAGTGAATTGCAGGGCAGCTCTTTGAGTTTGGGAGTAAGAAGTGCAGAGATGATGTTTGTTTTTTACCTAACACACTGAATTGTGAGTGTTCCCATTCTTGTGGAATGTAGGTTTCAGACCTTGAATTCATAGTCTGGCTTGGCCTGGTGCTTAAGGGTGACAGGCTTTAGGTGCTGGAGCTTCGAAGTTCCAATGAGCATGCGCTGTGTTTGAAGTTTCTCCAAGGTTGGAGATGGAAGATGGAGCAGGCTCTATAGATGGAATGCCTGTGGAAGTGACTTGAGGAAGGTGGAGCAAAGCTTACGCATTAGACTGATCTGTGATGCTAGTGCTGTATTTTGACACCATATGTATTGGGTATGGAGTGCATCCCCATCTCCAGAGGCCCTCACTGTTGCAGCCTATGCCTTTAGCTTTTATGGGCTTTTCTTGGAGTAGCTAAATGTGTATTAAAACCTTCATCGGCTGCTTTGGCTTGTTGCTTTCCACAGGCATTTAAAATTGGTATTTGCCTCCCAAGATAAGCATCGTTTTCCACTAGGCTTTGTGTCTGTAGGAATTAAGTGGGAAGCTTTATTGGATACGAACTTTGGTGATGGTATTTTGAATTTGCTTCTCATTCATGCATGTCTAAGCTATTTTGGTTCTGTGTTTGGTTTGTACTCGTTTTTCAAAATCGCAGCAGATTAGCTGTAGCAGTATGATGAAATGATTAACATCAGAAGTGCTGCATAGTTCTAAACTTTTGAATTTATTTTCTAAACTATTTGGAATAATAAGACTGGACAGCATTACAGTGGTCTTGTTTAAAAGCCCTGCTCCCAGAGATGCTGTACATTGCAACAGTTGTCTATTTAGTGTCTATGTTTTTAAGGTCACTATGCCAACAGTAGTTGGTCATAAACATGTTTGGAATATGTGTGTGGGCTGGGAAGAGAAGGAGGGAATGCTTTCCATGGTCAGGATTCCCAGAAATGACCGAAAACGAAGCTGGGTTTGTACAGGAAGAGAATAGATTTTTCGGGGTTTTTTAATGTTTGGAAATGAGACAAATTTAACCATGTGTAACCTGTCTTAGATTTACAGACACTACCTGTTAACTGCACTCAGTGGAGCAGTGGGTAATGGTTTTTGTGGTCATCTGTCTGAGGTTTGCAGAAGCATAGCCCAGACATCTACAAATCTCGGTATCTGCTGCTAAAGTTTGCTTCCCATGTGTTCAGCTGCCCTGTTTTTGCACAGTCCTAACAAAAGAGGGAGATCTGTGAATTGGGAAAAGCTCTTGAAGAACTGCTTGTCAGGACATCTTCAGTCATGAGCTGAAACATGAAACATATTTCTTTACAGGGTTTGGAGTCACAAGTTCCTACTTGCTCTGGAAGAGGTTTTACACACTAGACCCATAAGCTGTAACCGGTTCTCTGTGGTCATGTTTTAAGGCTGTGCCTAGTAAGCAAAAGCTTGCAGTGAGTGTGCCAGCTACAGGCTAGGTGTTTCCATGCTGTGACAGCTGAATTCTCATTCCACAGTACTTTGCAGATTTCACAACAGTTCACAATTCTAAGCTATAGGTTTTTCATATAATTGGGACACCTCGAACTAGCAGAATTATGGAATCCTTCTTATCAGGTTCAGTGTCTTCCAGTTCCTTTCTAACACAGAGACTTCGTTATCCTAGAGCTGTTGGACAGGCTGTCCCTATACAATATGCGGACAGTGAATTGCTTTGGAAGTTCATCAAGCTGTTACAATTCAGTGTAGTGCTTTGTGTCTGTTCCAGGGAGCCTAATTAGGAGGTGGGGGCTGAGCTGTCTGCCCTTTACCTCCCCCTTTACTGCTTCAAACCTTTGCAGCTGGTTTCCTGCCAAAAGCTTTACCAGTATCTCCTGTTATCTCCTGGAGAAGCAGCAAGGAAGCTGCCTTCTAAGCTGTCGGTTTTGTCCTTTTTAGCGGTATGGCAATACCAGGATCTGAGGTTTCCTGAGGAGTGTGTAGGCAGTGTTGGGCTGGGAAGGTCAGTGAAAGAGCAGAAAGGACTGGGGAGGAGGAGGAACTGTGTCTGTGCAAAGGGGCTGTGGGCTGAGGACCTCAGAAGGGAGCAGCTGAAGGGTACACACCTGAGCGGGTCAAGGGATTTGTAGGTGCCTCCAGCCCTATTCCTTGTGGGGGGCCACATAAGTAATTCATCTTCCCACTGTATGTATTGGGTGGGGTAAACAGTCTTGATGTTCTCCCCTTTGTCCTTCTCAGTGTAATCCTCGGCTCAGCATATTCATGGCCCTCATGATCAAAAAGATGGCTGGCATCCCAGACCCAGATGCTGTGCTGGAGTGTCAGCACGGGATTACATCTAGGGGATACCAAGAGCTGTGCACACACCTGCCAGAGAAAGTGGCGTTCCCTATCCCAGCATAGGCAGGTCAGGCTCATCCTGTCCTTGCAGAGGCTGCGAGGCACCATGGGTTCCTGTAGTTCAGGCTGTGTGGTGAAAAAAACACAGTTAAACTGGGCCCATCTGGCACAGTTAAACTGGGTGCAGTGATGACTCGGGTGCAGGTGGTGTCTTCCACAGGGCAGTGGCTCCCTGTTGCTTCAAGCACTCTTCTCCTTGCATAGGAAGAAGGTACTGGCTGTTCTGCAGTGCTGAGAGTGGTGTTATGGAAGTCACAGATTTGTGCTTTTTGTGTCCATGCATCTGCCTCAGTGATGTACTACCATGGTCTGTGTAAGAATCAAGTTATAGCTGCTGGGATTTACACAGTCATAACCATCCTTGCTCAAGCACTGGATAGGAACATCGCTCCCATCACCAACACCCATACAGCTCAGGAGCTCAGAAGAATACAAAACTCTGGCTGAGGTCACTGGTTCCATTTTCCACTGTCTGGAAGAAGAGGCCTTGGGTGATAGCTCCTGGGCCCTCAATCACCTTTTTGTCCATGCCCACTCTAAACCGGTTAGCCACTGATCAGCAGGAATTGGGGAGTGTAAGGAATAGCTGCAGTCTTGAACGTGGGCTTGTGCTCCTCTCTGTTCAGAGGAGTGTGGTGAAGCCATGACAGCTCACAGCAAAAGTTCTCACCAGCGCTTCTCCACATGGAAAAGCTTTGTGCCTGTTGCTAGTGATCTCACATGGTCCTGCTAATATTAAGCCCAGAGTTTCTAGTTGACTCCACAACATTAACAAAGACTCCCAGGAAAACTGCATTTGGTTTCTTAGGAGAAAAAGATGCTCCAGAGGCTCTCAGATGTCTTCCCTGCTGCAGTCAGAGGAGTAAGCCACCTACTCTCTCCCCCAAAGTTGAATGTTACCATAACTTGGAATAGGGAGGTGGGTCCGGCAGCAGTATGTCATACCTGGCACTGAGCAGTGTTGCCGTGGGAAAGGGGCTAAGTTATAGACCATTAGGATAGTGGCATGGGCTATCTGCATAGCATGGCTGAAAGTACGGCCTGGAACTTCCAAGTGGGACTTGCAAAGCTGAGAAAGGAAAGGCTCCTTGGAATAGCTTTGAGGCTCATGCATCCCAGGGATGCTTAGTCTGCATAATGGAGACAGCTAATCTGAGTCTCAACTGCTTCAATTTACTGAGCTGTTCCTGTTGCACCTGGGTAGGTGTTAATGGAGAGATAGTCTGTCACATCCTGGACATTTAATTCCTTCTCAGGGTGTCCTACCTGACCTTGTACACTGTTCTCTCTGTGCTTGACCATCACCATTTGCCCTTTGGGGATGCTCTCAGGAGCAGGTGAGTCAGCATGAGTTCTACAGCTGCCCAGAAAGGGGGTAGCTCCTCAAGTTTTGGGAATGGTGGTTGCTTAATACTACTGCTTTTACAGCTCAATGCCTGGGAACCATCTGCCTGGAATGGACTTGTTTCAGTAGCGTTTTTTCAGAGGCACACTGAATGTACTCTGATAGCTCTTTTGCAAAGAAATGTATAAAAATAGCTGGTGGAGGCACTGTGAGCGAGGCCAAAGACAAACGATCCTGTGACAATAGGAGCAGAAGACAGTAGCAGGAACATCTGGAAACCAAAAGCTTTTAGTGATACATGAAAAGTCTTTTTTACTAAAGAAAAGAGCTTGCTGGCATGAAGGGGAGTGAAGTAGAAACTTTAGAGGTAATGGGTTTTCGAGGTTAAAAGGGCCCTTGGTGTTACCATAGGGGTTCTTAGGCCCTAGAGCAACACAAATAATCAACAGCCCTTCTTCCACCCTGCTTTTCTGCAGATACTACCTTAACTGCTGTTAATTAGCATGGCTTTAACTACTGTGGAGTGCGTGTAACCCTTCAACAAAGAGCAGTGTGGAACTGTCACTGGTAGAACATTTCTGGGGCAACAGAGGTGAATCTTTAAACAGGGCAGAGCACTGGCAGGGGGGTGTTTGGTCCTCTGGCTGTTGCAGGGCACAGAGCTTGAGCTATGCCTTCACTTCCTGCATGACCTCTGAGCCCATGGGAAGCGGGTAGCAGTTCCACCCCATCCCTGTCCCCACAGTGCCAAGGGTTCACTCTCCTCAGGAACACCTTCTCTCTGGTACGCCAGAGCTGGCAGCGTTATTTGGTGCCCTCATTCTGAGTTTTCTTGTCACTGGAGGCACTGGGGCTGAGGATGTCCAAAGAAGTGCATAGGAGGTCAGGCACTGGGGCTCTTGCAAGGATGGAGAGGGAAGACAAGAGGAAAGTGGGGAAAAACATGACTTGTCATTGCATGTATCTTCTGAGAACTGTATTGAGGGTGGGGGGAAGATGACCTAGTGCAGCACCAGTGCACAGCCCCACCTCTGCCAAGATTTGGCTCAGTTGCATGTGTGTGGGCATCCAGGACCACCTGGGCTGCCCTTGGGCATCAACCCCACAGCCAGGGCCCAGCAGCTCCCATGGTAACTCCATCCTTCAATACTGTGAGATCACTTCTTTCAAGTACCAACCACTGGCCTCTTCTGTGTTGTGTCTTGCTGGCATGTGCTATCTCCTTGATATAAATGAAAGCAGCCTTTGAATGGGTTATTTGTCTTGTAAGCACTTACATGCTTACAAAGCAGTGCACAGCAGAAGCAGCTTTGCCAAAGCCTGGGCAGAGACTGAAACATCTCCACAGCTGCTTGCAGGTTTGAGGCTCGTTTAAGGACAGCCAGTGGTGGAGGACCTTTCTTCTCTGAAATTCTTCTGCTTCAAAAATCTGAAAAAGGGCCCAATCAAGATCACTTAGGTTTCAGAGCAGGCCGTTGCTTTGGCCCACGAACTAGGGTTTCACGACTGGGTGTGGAGCAATGTGTCCAGATGCTGGAAACAAAATAGTCTGAGGTAAAAGAATAAATAATTTTCTTTCTTTTGAGACTTGAGTCCATTGCTGCAGCAAGGCTGGTGCATAAAGCTGGAGCCTGTTGCAGTGGCTGGGGCTGGTTTGGGGTGCGGAAGTGCACATCCCAGACCTAGTGAGGCTTCTGCTGGCATCTGCCCGCCTGCCTCGGGCGGGGGCGATGTACAGCAGGGTGCTGCAGTGCCCGCCCCAAACTTGGACCACAGGTAGCATGGGCTGCCCGGGCTCTCCCCCAGCCCGTTGGTGCCTGCGCCCACCGGGGCCTCCCCAACGCCCTGGGAACAGGGAGGCTGGTGGGGAGGAAGGGGCCAGGAGTACGACCAGGGTGGGCAGCGGGGGGATGCCACTGAGGGGCACTGGGGAGAGCGCGGCGAGGGGACAGCCGGAGGCTGGCGGTTCCCGGGGAGGCGGTGCGGCGGGAGCGGGGCGGTGCTGCCGCCGGAACCTTTAAAAGCCGCCGTGGGCCACCCGCGCCGGGCGCTGCCGGCTGAGCCCAGCGGAGCCGCTCTGAGCCCTCCGGAGCCGCCTCTCCCATGCGCCTGCCGAGCATGTCCCAGCCCTTCCTGCTGGCGCCCATCGCCGAGTGCCCCCCGGGTCCGCCCGGCGCCCAGGTCCGACTGGCCGTGCTGGGCGCCCGCGGCGTCGGCAAGAGCGGTGAGTGCGGGGCTGCCCGTCCCCTTCCCCTGCCCGTCCGTCCCCTTGCCCTGCCCGTCCGTCCGTCCCGCCTAACGCGGCCGCTCTGTGTTTCAGCCATGATCGTGCGGTTCCTGACGAAGCGGTTCATCGGGGACTACGAGCCCAACACAGGTGAGGCGGGGGGCGGCGGGGCGGGCACGGCGGGGACCCCGCGGCTCACGGCTCTCTGCTCCCCAGGCAACCTCTACTCCCGGCTGGTCCATCTGGAGGGGGACCACGTTGCCGTACAAATCCAAGACACACCGGGGTGCATCCAGGTACGGAGATGCTTTGGATCGATCGGTTCTTCTCTGCCACCCAAAGGCTCAGCTTTTGAGCCCAAATTTCGTACATGCCCAGACTTAGTCTCCTGAGACAGAGCTCAGGCTTCCCTTTGGACCTGCCTGACAGTGCTGTCTATGATATAGGCTTTGAAATTTCACCACCCAATGCTTAATCTGTGTTCTCTGTTATATTGCAGGTGCAGGAAGACTATGTGCAGGTGCTGGACTCCCTGTCCAGGTGTGTGAAGTGGGCAGAGGGCTTCCTCCTGGTCTACTCCATCACAGACTACAGCAGCTACCAGTTAGTCCAGCCGCTCTACCAGCACATACGCAAGGTCCACCCGGATGCCAGGACTCCCATCATTGTTGTGGGGAACAAAGCAGACCTCCTCCACGCCAGGCAAGTACAGGCGAAAGAAGGACTACAGCTGGCAAATGAACTGGGCAGCCTGTTCTTGGAAATCTCCACGAGTGATGACTCCCAAGGCGTCTGTGATGTCTTCCAGTATCTTTGCAAGGAGGTCAGCAAACTACAGCATACCAGCAGCACGGACAGGAGGCGGTCATCCATCATCCCTCGGCCCAAATCTCCCAACATGCAAGATCTAAAGAGACGTTTCAAACAGGCTTTATCTTCCAAAGTCAAATAAACCTCCTGGTGAGATCCTGTGTGACTCAAGAGACTTTATTTTTGTAAACTAGTTAATAAAAATCTTTATTTTTGTACTAATGCCAGCAGTATAGAAGTAAGTATGTCAAGGCTTGCAATTTCCTTACCATTCTCTTATTTGACTGGTTCGGTTAGTTTTACT
>VZRE01006428.1:199493-264204 GCA_013396775.1 Cephalopterus ornatus | reverse complement strand
CAACAACAAAAAAACAAACAAACAAAAAAAACCAAAAAAAAACCCACAAAAAAGTACATAGCAACTAAATAGAAGTAGTTGGAGAAGGGGAGTTTTTGCCTGGAGGTTTTGATTCCATTTCTGTTTTGGGCTGGGATTTGCTGTATTATGCTACTCAAATGATTTTTTTTTTTGAGGCCTCAGTTTCCTGTTTTCCAAATGGGAGTGATAATGTTGTAACTCACCTGCCTTTTTAAAGTGCTTGGAAAGCCTTTGGTGGAAAACTGTATAGGAGAAGAAAAGAAAAAAAAAAAGCTCTATTCAACATGAAGATATGCAACTGTCTGTAAGAATGCTGATTATAACAGGACTGCTTTCCTCTCTCAAAACTGCTGTTTTGCTTGCACCTGTAATAGCCTGAATGCTGATAAGCTGTTAGGAATGAGTTCCAATTTCTGATGGGCTTTAGCGATCTGTTCCACAGAATTAATCTTTGAGCCCCAAGCACTTAACAGGAGGGTTGAGTTTCTCCTACAGATTACCGTGGAACAAAGTGCTGAGCAATCTGCAGCAGAGGAGTGTGTGGGATGGCTGTTGCTTTCTCTGGAGATGTGTGATAGGAAGGACTGATGCGTAGGTTCCCTGAACAGAAAATAGCTACATTTAAAAAGAATCACATCATTATCTTCCCCAGGGCAATTTTGTAGCTATTGGAAACAGGTCAGACTTTTTACTCTTATTTCACATAAGCTCTAAACCGTGCTAGAATGGGGTTTATTAACTGTTTGCTGGATGTCTGAGCATGAAATGTGAGTTTTTTTCTTTAAGTATGCCTCTGAAATATGTATGTAAAAAATAAAACTCTGTTCCATGCTGAGTAGAAAGTGTGGAAGTGGCTTAATTTGTACAGGGCAAACTGCTGTCCCCACTTGAGTGCAACACGAGTAAGATTTTATTTTTTAAAATCTCGCACATTAGGTCCAAAGGCCATTTTCTTCTTTTGTTAGGAAAGGCAGGTAGCTGCTGTGCCTTGCAATGAGGGGGCATTCTCTGTTGTTTCTGACCCCTGGGACTTGAAGCTTTCTGGGCCACCTCCACTCTTCATCTGCAAATGAAAGCCTTCCTGATGGTGGTGAGAGATGGGTGACAGCACGGTAAAGATTATGCTCTTTGTGGAAGCATCAGAGGCCTGTGTTAGCAGTGGCTAGGGGTATGGATGCCAGCAGCATTATTCCCCACCCAGAGCTATGTGCCTATGTCAGTCCAGGCATGTTATCTGTATGTCTCTTCCCTGAAGGCCCGGTACTGCTCTACCAAAGGGAACAGGAGAGCTGAAAGGGAGGCAGCTCCAGACCTGCAGGAACAGATTGAAACTGGGAGTGACAACTAGGTCCCAAACTTGGAGTTCGTTCATGTCAAAAGCATGGTGACAGCCTGGACAAATTAAAGTACTGTTTAAACGTGTTAATGCATGTTTTAACACATGTTAAATATTTCTTTGCTGTGAGAGTTGCTCTCCCAGGCCCAGGATGCTGAGCTGGGGTCTCAAGGGGGGCAGGGGGATAAGGTTGATAAGAATGAGCACATCCCTGGCAGACTTGCACTCATCACACAGGCCACATGTTCATGGGGAAATTAGACTTTGGGTGCCTCCGGCTACCCCTGACAAAGCAGAAGCTCAGGGCCCCACTGTGGTACCTGGGAAAAGTTTGTGCAGGAGTCAGTGGGCACACAACGGGCAGAAATGGACAAGAGCAGGAGTGTAAACAGTCATTTGCCCAATCTCTTTCTCTAATGGGGAGAGGCTGAAGAGATGGCACTTGCTACGTAGGCACCCAGTTCAGGTCAAGGTGCTAACACTTCCATCTCCTCCTCACACTTCTCATGCTGTTGGGCTGCTCTGGCCACATGTCAGAGGCAGGATGAGCTCTCATGGATGTAATGGGGAATCTGGCTGACTAAAGCATGCCCATGGCAGGGAGGGAGGGCTGTTCTGACTTACCATTAGCCTAAGGCAGCAGCTGACTTGGGCCATTCTGAATAACACTTTTGGGTACAGGTACATATATTAGACATTTATGCTGTTTGTCTGAATTTGCCCTGGCTGATGCAGATCTACCTTCATCCAGTTTTCCACCATGAGCTGACAGGAAAAGCAGAGAAGGAGCCTGCTGGCTCCCAGCTCATTTTGCCCCAGCATCTTCAGTCCTGAGTGAGCAGGCAAAGAGGGGCACACCAGGACAGGGAGGAAAAAACATCTCTCAAGTGCTAGCCGAGGAGCTTCAAAGCCTTGTCTCTCCTGAGTCATGGTCACTTATGCCCTCCCTACTGAGTACTTGCCCTCACCGGTCTCTAAGCTCTTCACACAGAGGCCAAGGTGTCTTCAGGAGGGTTAGTGGAGCATAGCCTGGCCTTTCTCCTTTATCAAAAGAAAATATGCAACTGCCTCTTTCCTCCCACCACCTCCGCTATGAAACAGAATCACAGCAATTTTCCCTGACAAGACAGATGAGTAGGTTTCAGAAGCAGCATCACGCACTATTATGGCTGCTACTACATCAGCATCTCCCCCCTATTGGACTATTTTGTCTAGTTAGCTCCAAGCTCTGAAATCATCCAGTAATGCTTTAAGACTTTATGAATTTTAAAATAGCAGCTGCCATCAACCTGTTCTGTGCACTTCAGTTCAGGAGCTGCAGATCCCTAGACGGGAATAGGAATGTTTTATTCAAAAAGCTTTATGAATGTCCCCTCACTTTCTTTCCCACTCAAGCAACTGGACCCAGGCTACTTTCTCAGTGTCTCTTGACAGGGACTTGGCTCTCAGCACACACGATGGTCAGTGCTGCAGGTTCATGCTTTATTCTGTGGTTTGTTCATAAGAAGGACCGTGGATAGACATGACAGACTGTGAACAAGGACTGTGTTCACACTAAGGGCAAGAGCTGGGCTCAAGCTTCAGACAGGGAGCAAAAGTGTTCAAGGTTTGGATGGACGGATGCATGGATGGATGGATGGATGGATGGATGGATGACTAGGAGCAAATCGGCATCCCATGCTGGGACCTCCTGTAAATTGATTTTATTCCCGGGGGACTTAATTAGCTTTTGGTGAATCTGCTGTTTATTTAGGAAGGTCTGAATAGATTCAGAATAAAGGTCTTTAGGCAAAGGTGACCTTTTGTGGCAGTTGTTGTACTTCGTATGTGACTGCTGGTGATTCGCACCAGTAAAGCAGCAAGATCTCTTCAATTTCTTCTGAAGTGAGGATTACAAGTCAGTTGTCCTTTTAGGAGCAATATCTCTGGGGGTGTTGCTGTTGTTGTGTCACTGCACTGAAGTACATACAATGCTCCAAAGAGCTGTCTTCCTGAGGTACCTTGAGAGTGACATTCCTGAAAAGCTTATTACGAGTTAGAGCATGGTTCTCAAAGCAGCAGGTCAGCTTGGATCTGGAGTAATTAGTGGCAATTCAGATTTCCAGAAAACCCTATTAATTCTCAGATTTGTTGTTCCACCACTCTCCTCATTTTGCCTATCTAAAAAGAAGGAGAAAGCAAAGCTTTTTTATTGAAAATGGTTTTGAGAGAATTGGTTTATGAAGTTTTCCTGCTACATTCAATGCTTGATGCTCTTGACTGAAAGAAACACAAACACATATTGGGACTTCTTATGCCAGTGTATATTGTGGACCATAACCAATTATACACTATCTTCCCACACTACCAGAAGAAAAATTAGAGTATGGAGATTGAGCATTCATTCCACTGCCCTATGATACTTGATTTACAACTGAAAAGCGATGTAGTGAATTTTGCATAATGATTACAGAGCTTCATAGATGTCATAGCTGCTCTTTTGAAAAGTGTACTTGGTAGTTTGCTATCCATCTTTTTCTCTTGTAGCTGAAAATAGCCATCTCCAGGAGCAATCCCCACCCAGAGGCCTTGATGGTGTGAGCTGCTGTGTGTAGGTGGCTGCTTTAGCCCCATGCTTTCTCCTCTGGGCTTTGCTGGACAAGTGTTTGGGCAAAGGCATCTGCCCAAGCTTGCAGGGTCATGGTTCAGCAACTGTATTTTGCTCTTGGTCTGTGCACAGTCTTGCCATTAAAATGCATCTGTCCAGGAAATTGTGCAAGGTTATTTGTCAGCCTGCGTTACTCAAAAGTGGTAATTAATTCTTAAAGCTGGAATATTTATCTTCTGAGGTATTTGGCTCTTTCCCCATTACTAAAAACATCCTCTTCTCAGGTTTCAAATGGTCCTTGCAAATATTTAACAGTAATTTTATCCCTTGGGATGGTAAGCCAATATCAACAAGTACTGTTACTGGCAGCACCTCTGAGAAGAGAGGACTGCCTGCTGGGGCAGTGAGGTGAACTACAAACTCTGGTCCTGCAGCTGATACTTCCTTCCCCTCCTGCAAACAAACTCCAGTGCAGGCAAAGCAATGCGCCTATTGTCTGGGGCTCAGGGCCTCACCCCTTCCACGAGCCTTTAAGAACAAGGTTTTATCTGAAGCACACTCAGCAAGCAGACCTCCCACTGATACCATTTCTTTTTTTGGTGTTAATAAGTTCAAAAGCCTCTTTAACTTTAGGACACAGATCCAGGAGAATCCTGAGCGTGCACAAATCATGGAGAAACCACAGCGACAGCAGCATGTTCATGGCAGCCCCTTAGGATCTGAAGCAGCTAAGGTGGTATTGCCTACCTGTAACACAGTAGCAGGCAATAAATATGGATGTGATTAGGTGTTTGGGTGAAAATATATTGGTCGCACTCAAATGCTGGGAAAGAAAAGGCCTGGCTGTTATCCCGCTATGCCTAGCACCAGTAACCACTCCATCGTTACAGGCAGGAGGAACATTTGAGGATTTTATATCAGAATGATGACTTTTTTTACCCTTTCTCTTACCCCTTAATGTCTCAAACAGCATACAGAGGCTAAATCAGAGAGCTTTGTTTGGGTTTATTGCACTCATTAGGGTGCCCAGTATCCTCCTATGCAAGTGGCAATGTCCCTGAATATTAAGGGTACTTAAAACACAGCGTTAGTCAAGAGGGAATTTTTACATCTGCCCAAGTACTGCTCACATATGGGCTATTAAAAAAACCTTCCTAATAGGCTGGTTTGTGGCTGCTGCACAACAAGACTTTGGCTGTAATTAGAATGTCCAGATGAGATACAGCACCTGCTCTTATCTAGTGGCTCCCTATCCCTTGGCCGCTCAGCAGCCATTTTAAGGAGGACCTCAAGAAAGCACTAGTACTTTTGCAGTGAGCACAGTCAGGTGCAATTCTGCAGGTGGGTTTGACCCCATTTTCCTTTAAACAGCTACCAGTAAATTATTTACTATTAAAAAGGTTTATAAAATGTCATATCTGTATGTTTATGTTTTTTCAGTACAAAGCAAATGGATGCAGATGGAGCGTGACTTCTGGAGACCCTTTAGCATTTAAACAGTTAGTCTGAATCTCACATGCCTTTCTCATGCCAATGATCTTGGTGTAGAAGAGCCTATCTAGAATTAAGGGCTATTGATAGGAGGCAGAGGTCTGTGCTAATTTAGGCTCATATCTTGAAGATAAAATATGCATCTGATTGTTGAGGTGACTGTTAATTTTAGCTCTGGTGTTGAATAATGGAATAGCATTAATAGACTGATATAAACCTGTCCATATTTCTTACGCAAAATTGCAACCTCAGTAGTGAAACAGCCTTCTTTGATTTTGCCTAGATGCTGAAGAACACTACACAATAAATATGCATGCAATTAGGTTAATGTGAGTGAACAAAGAGGTATTGCCTAATATAAATACAATTCCAAGAACTGGTGCATCAAATGCAATTAATTGTTTTTGCTGGCTTTTGATTGTTTCAGGGATTTCTGAGCAAGCTTGCTTAGAAGACATTGCAGTCTGTTTACCTGTGTTAATGAGATGTTCAGATATGAAGCTGATAAAATATAAGCAAGATATGGATACTGAGTTATTTTAATTTGGGCAGTGAGCTGTCTTGCTGCCTTCATTGTCCTCTTGCACAGTAAGGAGAAAACACAGGAGGAAACTGGGATTTTCAGCAGTCCCCTTTGTGGGGGCACATCAGAGGAGAGGTAAGGACATGTCACTTCTGCTCCCAGCCATGCCACACAGGCATGTGCCTGTGAGCTGTACAATGGGAACTGACAATTATAAAAGCTTCTTGCTTATGTGGAGGCAATACAATGGGCTCCATCTCTGCTTGTGCCCTTTCTGGTCTTCAGCATCCTCCCAGTAGGGAACTGAGCTGGCAGACATGACAGCCACAGGGGAGGTTTCTCCTGGCAATCGATCGAAAGTCTCCATGGTTGTGCCTATGCTGCCAGCTGAAAGAGAGCTGAAAACTGAATTCCGGCCCCAGTGTCCCATGGACTGGTCCATACCCACTCTCCTTAGAGCTAATTGTCCCTAGATTTGGCTGGGCTACATGAAACAGCATTCAGTCTTGGGACTCTTCTGAGTCCCCTGGGATACTCAGGTCCTTAATGATAATTTTTTCCCTTTTTTCTTTCCCTCTGCAGTTCAATATATCCAAAATTATTTGGAAGCTGTGTCCGAGCCCATGAGAGTGGTATTTTTAGCATGCAAAACAGGCTTTGTGTTGTCGTGTGTGAGGCTTGTGGAGGCATTTTAGAGTGCAATGCCCAAAAGGGTCCAACAGTTAAAGGTTGTGAGGGAAGAACCTAGCACCACATCATGCATGCAGTCTTTTGGGAGACAACTTGTGGGAATGAGCAGATCCCAGGGCAGTGCCTGAGCACTGGCTTGAGGGAGCCAATTGGGCAACCCACAGAACAGCTAGGCAGGGAGCTGTCACCTGGAGTAGGTGGTCAGAATTCTATCACTGAGGTCAACTCCGTGGCCCTCCTTCAGGCCCCTTAAGAGACAAACCTGTTCATTCCAGTGAAGACCAGGATTTTTCTATATAGCTGCCACTAATATGGAGAGTTTGGCTCTGTTGTCCTTGCCATTCCCCTTCATGTAGGTGCAGGCTGTTTTTAGACCTCTCCTAAGCCACCTCTTTGCCAGATTACCCAAACCCATATCCCTCAGCACCTCTTTGTGGCCACTGACCATCCAGTGGACTTTCTTCAGTTTCTCAATGACCTATTGAACTGTGGGTCCTAACATGGGACAATGTTTTGGTGGCAGCTTTGCCAACACTGAGTAGGAAGGGATTAATAACTATGCTCTGACTGCCAGTCACATTGCTCTTAATGCATCTCCAGTATATCATTTGCTTCACTCGTGTTGAATTCTCACTTAAGTCTCATAGCAAAGCTCAGATCTTTTCCTGCATGGCTGTTATACAGGCAGAAGTATGCCATCCTACAACAAAGCGTAGGGTTTGCACTGCCCTTGTTGAACTCTGAGGGGTTTCTATTGTCATAGGTCCCAAGTTTCTCAAGGTCCCTCTGGACTGACTCTCTACCAGCTCTGCCAAATGTGAAGGGTTGTCATTGCTTCTAATCTACTACCATCTGCAACGTGCTGAAAGTGCCCTCTGTCATCAGTCTGGTGACTGATGGAAATATTGAACAATATCAGCTCCTGTCTCATTCCCTGGGGTCCTCTGTTCATTACTGGCTGCCAGATGGCCCATCACAACATTGATTATTATTCTCTGACCTAATGGTCCAGCTAATTTTCAGTCCATCTAACAATTAGTTCATCCAATTCGTGTTTGCTTGGGTTTTGCATGAAAATACTGCAGGAGAGTTTCCATTTGTCAGAGCTGTCCCTGGTGATGGACAGCAACCATGAAGTCACATCAGCACCCTCAGATGAATCCCATCTGCTCACGTGGATCTGAATACTTACAGCTTCTCTAGGTCAACCTTCATTTGTTGCTTCTCCTATTGGTTGTTCCCCTTCTTCTCAAACCATGCTGGACGTGTGAAGGTGTGGGAGTAAGCGTTGCTAATGAAAATGTACGCAAACAAAAGGCATTCAATGCTTTGGTCTTTTTGCTTATCCTCAGTCAGTGGATTGCCTCATGCATTTGTTGGTGGACTCACAATTTCTCCACATTTGCTTTTGCTGCTAAGATGTGTGTAGCAACCTTCACATTTATCTTTGTCCCTAGGCAGCCTAAGCTCCAGATGGGCTTTGTCCTTTCTGATTTTGTCTCAGAGTGAATTAACAATGCTTGCAAGCTCTTTTTGGTTGCCTGCCCATGTTTTCAGTTGCTGTTATCTCTTGTTTTGCATGTCAGTTGATTGAGAAGCTACTCGCTTAGACAAACTCCTGCACAAGCGGATGGTTTGCTCCTAAACCGTCATTTTTATATTTCCTGGGCCACAGTTACTATTCTCTGATCTTCCAGGCTTTCCGATGGCCTTAGGGTGTCAAGTCACAAGAATCCCTCCTTGGGATCCCACCTCCAGACTGCAATCCCCCATCTGTTTGCACTTTGGGCTCACGTCACCAGCTCAGATCTCACCTCATTTTTGCAAACTACAGTCTTAGTGTTAAGGAGACTTCCTTCCCTCAGGCATTTCCACAGCTCAGTTCCTTCTTTGTGGGGCTTGTCTTCTCTCCTCCATGCCAACTGTAGAGAAGACAGCAAATAATTGATATAAACTTCAGCACGGGGATTTAGGCCAGAAATTTGGACATAATTTCTAAGGGTTTGGACAGTTAGGTCTGGAAAAGGAGCATAGAAATCCCATAAAATCTCACCCTTCATAATTTTTAAGAACAGTCTATATTTATATATTTCTACATAAAAGAAGAAAGAAGAGGGCAGTGTGGTCATATGTTCCTTCTCTGAGTCTGGAAAAGCTGGATGAATTCCTGACCCCTGCTCAGCCTCAGATTTCTGCCATCTCTTCAGTGTACTATCTGCTTTGTTCACCTGTGAATCTCTGCCCATTTCAGCTCCATTCTGCACATGACCAGCTCCTCAAGGGCCCTCCCTGACACTCACATTTTCTGGGCTAAAGAAATAGATTTCCTTCCTTCCCTATCAGGAGCTCTGCCTCTTCATGGTCAGGAGATCCAATTCTTCATGGTTTGAAATACAGTGGAGATGCAGTAGTGGATGCCTGTGAGCACACAAGCTCCTTGGAGAAATGGACTGTTATCCTTCCAGCTGAAGGCTGCTCACCAACCCATCAGCTCCTTCCTGGAGTACCCAGAGAAATGCAGGGAGTGTGCACTGCTGAGCATGAAGGGGAGCTGGAAAAATAAAACAGGACAAGTCTTCCCCCAGCATGGCTGCCCCCTGTCACTGCTGGGACTATGAGTGTTGGGTA
The DNA here is from genome assembly GCA_013396775.1 of Cephalopterus ornatus. Classification (NCBI taxonomy): domain Eukaryota; kingdom Metazoa; phylum Chordata; class Aves; order Passeriformes; family Cotingidae; genus Cephalopterus; species Cephalopterus ornatus. The sequence goes on along the minus strand of VZRE01006428.1, from coordinate 254,928 downwards.
TGGAACTGGCACCCTTCCTCTGGATGCTGCAGCAGCTCCTATCCAGAGGGCCTACCCATGCCCTCAAACATGACCATCTGCTGTGGCTTGGACAGTGCCAAGGGGCATTTTTGATGACTTAATTTAGAGAATTACTCAGGAAATACCAGCAGAAACCTGGCATAATTGTCATAATTTCCACTCTCAGTAGTAACTCCTTTTTGTCCTCCCCATGTTAAAAAGCAACAGAGCTGTGCCCTGTGGTCCTGTGGTCAGGACAGTTTTTCCATCTTCCGCTCAGCAGCATATCATGTAAATGTTGAACCACCTCATTAATCGTTATTGAGTGTGGGATGTGGGACTCTGTACTCACTGGGCAGGAAAGCCATGGAGCTCAAGGTGCAGCTTGACTCCCCAAACTTCAAGGGCTGCCACTCTCACAAGAGCAGAAGCTGCTTCCACCTGTGGTGCCCACCCTCTTCCTCCCCCAAAGCTTCAGTTAAGCCTGGACTGAAAGTTCTTCACTTCAGCATGTGCATTTCCAGAAAAAACAACGGCATCTATTAATCACATCCACTCTTCCCCAGCCCTCCTGCAGGTCAGGTTTACTCCATGAGAACCACAGTTTAAGGACACTCACTGCTATCCCAAGTCACAAGTTAGTATTTCTGCCCCAGTTAGCTAAAATCAGATGTGCTAAAAGCAAAACCAACCCCAAACCTCCACATTTCCTAATGAAATCAGCCTATGCCTTGGTGAGCTTGTGCAATCTGCAGTTTCACAGCTCTTCAGAAGTGGTTTATAAAAGTTTTACCCCACGGGTGTTCACTGCTTTGTTCTTAGTGAACACCCAGAATTTGCTGTGAAAGGGTAGGCAAGGTGGGGTCTAGCCCTGGGGTGTTATTTTGCACACTGCAAACGGTGGGGGGAAGGATGATGATGTTTCATTTGGGGGGCAAGTATTGTACATATAACAGCATGCGCTCAAGCAAGGAAATTATGGACTCTACAACACAACTGCTGTAATAGTTTATAGCATTTAAACAATATTTAAAATGTGGAGGCCTCAGAAGGCCTCCTGCAGTTTGTCAATATCAATTTTTGTCCTAAGGACATTTTACAGCAGCAAATTCCTTAAGTCAAGATTTTCCAAAGCAAATGGAATCTCAGAAGACTTTGATATCTTATATTCCTTCCATTTCTTATGTTTCCTTTCCTCTTCTGACCATAAACTGTGTATAATCTATCCACAAGCAAGTAGTTTGAGAGAAGATTTTATTACTGATGACTATTAACAGCGTTTTTCCTTTCTGAATGATAAAGACAGATTCATGTAGTCATTCCTGCTGTTCTCAAGAAAAAGGCACTTTCCTCACCAGAAATCAAAGACAAGCTAGGCTTCTCTTCTTACCAATTTTTCTCAATTATTTCTAATCTTACACATTTTTGTTTTCACAGCACAAGTCCCATGGCATGACTTTTGCTTTAAAACCCTCGGTTCCTGGAGACAAATCTCTCCTATCATTAAAGGCAAATTTCTAGCCTTCACACATGAAAAGAAAAGTGGTGGGCCATGATCTAATGTGACCCAAAGGCTCAGAAAACGAGAGAGTACTCTGAGATCCAAAGCTTATATTTTAAATTGTATGATTTTTAAATCAACCTACTTATGTGGAGACAGTAGTAGAGAGGAGGGAGGATGGCCTGCAGTGATTTTTCTCTCTTGTCCAGCTTTTCTGTACTTTGAGGGAATGGCCATGCAATCCATGGGAGTGAGCTGAGGAAAGTGGTATCAGCCAAAGTCATTGGCTCATGGAAACCTATGAGCTGCAGCTCTTAAAAAGACCCTCCTGGGAGTTCCAGACGGGGGCTTGTGTGCTTTGGAAAAGAAAGCGCTGGTTACTGTACCTCATCTGCTTATTCTCCTGTTGCCCTCTATCTCCAGGATTGTTGAGCCCATTGAATCATCCCTTACGCTTGTCGGAAATGTTGCTCACTGGGGACTGACAGCTTTGTTTAATCTTCTTGGGGCTGTGGTCGGAGGCTTGAGCAAGTCTTTACTATCAACAGGTCTAATTTGAACCAGGCCCTTGTTGCTATCAATCAACATGGGACAGAGGGTCATGCTCAACTGGGACAGCCAAAGCAGACAGCTGAGTGGGGAAAATTGCATCAAGCGGAAAACTTGTGTGCATGAGACATAGCTGGGGGCTGCCGCATGGAGCAGATTGCACTGAGGACAGGAGCTACTGACACTGCCTAGCCCTGACTCAGCAAAATAAGCCTCTAAAGAGGGTGGGATGTGGGCATTTTTCCCAAAATGAGCTCAGTAAGCACTATAGGGATCAGTGAGATATAAACGATCGTGGGAGGCTCTTACCTCAGGGCTGATAGGGTCCATCTCCACCAGAAATTTATAATGCTTAGAAGTGTCTTTCTGAATCTTACCTGCCTCCGTGCATAGGGTAACAATGAGCCCAGGAATCTCAGTGCACCTGAGCAAGAGGTATTGCTGAGGCAAGGAGTATCCTTGGCTGTGTGGTGGCCCAACGTGGGGATTTTGCTGGCTGTCCCCAGCCTCACAGAGACTGGCGTGGGGCAGCTCAAGCTGAGCACAAAAGACAGAGTACAACAGAAAGTTACAGGGTCTTTTGTAAGAACTGTTTTTTCCTGTTTTACACCATATGATAAATATATAGTCTCATCTTGCTAACATGTACTGGGTTTGTGTGTATAATATTGTTGTGTTAGACCTCTGCTGAGTTCTGTGTGTGCAACGTTTTCTGCTGAGCTCCTCACCAAGCAAAGGCACTGGGTCCAGGCCTGTTGAGGATAACTCCTGGTCCTCTATGGTGGGGTGCAGAACTGCACAGCCTGCACTCCCTGCCCATCCCTGTCACCATCATTGTTCTTGAGCCCCTCGCTGGGGTGCTGGCTCCCCTTCCTGCCCTTGTTTGTTCTAGGAGGCTGCGCAGCAGCCATCCAGCCCAGGCAGGGCAGGGTACCTTGTCCTCCTGTCATTCCCAAACGCGAGATATTGCGGTGGTGGTGATATTTGATGCGTAGGTTGGTGTGGATTTTTTTTTTATCCTGGAGAAAGAGATGAATGGAGGATCTGGTGGGTTAGCAGGTAATTGGATTTGTCTCTGCTGCAGTTGCCTGAATGGGTGATGGATGGTTCAGACAGGCAGAAAGGAAGTGCTGTCATCCCTTGCTAACAGACCTTCCGTGCTCTTTCAGAGGGAAGAGATCTCATGACGGCAGCCTCCAGGAGCCTTCTGGAAGAGAGAAGCATTTGTACACATCCGTGGGGACATCCTCTATGCCTGCTCAGCTGGGACACCAAGGTTTGGAAAGCACCAGGTTTATTTAAACCTTTGTGCTCTGGCCCCACACACCTCTCAGTACAGTCTCAAAGTGCTGGCTGACATTTATTTCTTTCTTCAGAAGCCTCACTTGTGTTAAGCAATCTCAATCACCGTGTTTCCAACTCCTGTGTGCTTGACACCTCTTTAGAGCCACCTCTGATATGTAGTTGCTGCCTGTTTTTGACAGGGCTGGACTCAGTACCTGTGGAGCCCAGACTTGCCTCCTTCTGTTAGTAGGATATGGTGGCCCACGTGCCTGGGTTGCTCCAGTTTGCATTCCAGAAATTTCTGCTCATCAGGTGAGGAGAGAGTGTAATTTGCTGGTTTAACTTCCCTCAGGTTACTCTGATGATACCAGTCAAGTTGAAGCTGGTTTGTGGATTTTAAGAAAAGTGCAAGGAGAGTCCTACAGCATCATTGCTGATGCTTGGCTGAGAAGCTGGGAGAGAGAGCGAGATAAACCAGGACATGATGCCTTGGGCAATTTTGCCATCGCTTCCTTACAGAGGCAAACACTGCACACCCTCCAGCCTGATTTCCTAGCTTACCTGCTCACCGGCAATGACCTGCAAGGACACCAGGTTTGATGAGTGGCATTACAAGAAACCTTTTCAGTTCTCAAGCTCCCCTCTGTTATCCTCTGCTGACAAAGCTGCTGACAAGAGTAACAAGGACAGCACCAGTGACCACAGATGTAGGTGTGTGCTGGTTCCCGGCATTCTTTACCCTGTGCGCTCTGTTTCATAAGAATCGGGGCAGATGCTTGACACAAACATTTTCCACTTAAAGCAATGAAACAGACTCTTGATGACATTATTTTTCCAGCAGCTGCAGATAAAGAGTTTTTTTCCTTTTTCCCAAAAATGAGGCTCCACATCTCTCCTCCCAGACCTAAATGAACTGCATGCCAACACTGCACTCAGTGCTGGGGGACCTGAGGGTGCTTGGGGCACAGAAGGTGTGATCAGCACCAAAATGGCTGTGCTGTGCATCTTGCCTGGCCGGTAGTGCCAGCAGTAAACCAGCTGGTGTGCCAATACACCCCCATGCTGCAGGAGAATTTGGCTTTTTTCCTTCTTGGTTAGAAGTGCAAGCAACTGGTCAAACCGAGCTGTCAATCCTAATTCAGTCTGCTTCTGTTTGTAAAGCAAAACCTCCCAAACCTCCACACAACCCATAGCAAGAATACACAAATGAGAGGAATGGGCCAAGGGGTGCCAGGAAGGTACTTTTCGCAGCTTTTACCTATCGAAACCCTGATACTCCCAAGCAAATGCTATGACTTTCCAATATCCAGGCAACTTTGGTATTTGAGCGGCTAAAATCAGAAGCAAGCACTTTCCAAAATGGTAATGAATTGCTTTGGTTGCCCCGGGGGTGCCCAGTGTTCCCTCTGCTTCATTGAGCAGTCGGCCCATGAGCTGTGATGTCAAACCTTTCTGGGTGCCACACCTTTAAACGCCAAGGCCCCTGCTACACTTTGCAGAGAAATGTTCTGACTGTGTTGCAACATTCCTGAAAATTGTAGAAAACTTTTCTGTGATAAGAGCGGAATTAGAGTATGAAATCTTACTGCTTCTCAAGGGAGCTTGAGAGATAAAGCATTATTTTAGTGATTGTGGTACCTGACCTTTAGAAAGTAGAGAAGGTTGTACTGCGGGCAAGAGTCACTGTGGAGACCTAAGTGCCAAAATGAAGGTTTTATTGCATTTGTGTTCCTGCAACTTCTGTAAAGATTTATTTTTGTATACACATAGATAAATTCTGGTTTGCACTTAATGTGCGATCTCATTTTCTTATTATTTTCAGAATACTCCCACATACAGTCTGATAGCTATGCTCTGTCTTCTTGCAGTCATTGGCTGACTGCATCATGAGCATCTCTACTTTGTAGAAGTTAACTGAAAAGTCAGGGTTTGACACAAAGAGAATGTCAGAGGATAGATACATAGGTCAAAGCTTTTTTACTTTATTTTGTTGGGGGTTAAATCTGCCTTTATTTTTCAGGAACAGCAAAATAGTGCTATTTCTTTCACGAGAGTACAAGTAAAAACAACTTCACTGATTATGGTTAAGAATATGATCAAAGGAAAAAACCCATTTAAGTATAAACCTGGTTTTATGCTACTGTTTATTTCACAAAAGCTTGCTGAGTCAGGTACTCTGAAGGGTACCCAAAGGGGAAAGGTTTTACGTATTCCACACCAAGATGACAGAAAATGCTTTAAATTTTTAGCTTGGGGTTTTTTGAGAACAACTAAATCTTCATTGATTTTTCTAGAGATCAAAGCTGAACATACGTAACTGGAAAGAATAGCCCCAAGGAGAGCAGAAAAAAGAAATGCATGACACTTAACATTGATTTAGCCATTATGCTCTACTGGACAAATGGAATAGAGCAAGAAGAGCCATTACACATAGTTGTTTCCAAAGGTGGCCTTGATATTTGCAAGTACTTATACACAATTAGAGCTTTAAGTACAGTAACAAGTTGTAGAGCTTTGCTCTTCCCTCTTTATCTTTTGAAGTCATAAAATTACACACAGTGCTTCTGACTCATCCAAAGGAGCGTACAGAGGTGGGCAGAGCATCACTATGTTCTTTTTTATAGGGGAGGCACTAAAAGGATAGAGACAAAAAAAGCCCTAAGCAGGTATGAAGAAGAAGGAGGAAGACTTTTCTACGCAGAAGGGGTGCTCTGCTGGGTTTTACTGCCAGTCAGCAGCTGAACTTTCCAAAATCCTCTAACTCCCCATTCCTGGGGAATACATTCAAGGTACTGCCTGATCATCAAAGACGAAGTGTTCGAATTGGGGTTTACCACTTTCAGCTTCATATTTTGGGCAGCGAAGCATGACCAAATCAACCAGCTGCTGAAAATCTCTCCTGAACAGAAGGAATTGTTATATGACTGTTACTTAAGAACCATTCAGTAATTTTAAAGAAGTAGTTGCCAACAAGAGATTCCCATCTCACTTTTTGTTCTCAAGGGAGAAGTGTCCTTTGACTTGATAAAAATCTATTCAGGGGTCAGGGATGGGAAACACTGACCCTGAGATTAACTCAGTTGGTTAGAGCATGGTGGTGCTAATACTACAGTTGTGGGTTTGATCCTCATACGGGCCATTCACTTAAGAGCTGGACTTAATGATCCTTGTGGGTCCCTTCCAACTCAGAATATTCTGTGACATTCTATTCCATGAACATCTCCTTAAAGAGCAATACATTTGCTTTCAACCCATAGAACCTGGTAAGTCCTATTTAGGACTGCATCTCTCCTTCTCAAGCTTTTATGCATGTAGCCTCACCTCTATTTTTACTTCTTGATTCCTTTGTGGGCTTTCAACCCTATTCTATTTCCAGGATCATGAGCAACTTCATATATTATTTCCTTAATTCTTACTCTCTTTTTGGATCTGGAAGCCTAAGGATATGCTTTTGGCTGGAGGATAGATCTGCTATGCATGTACTGAATACCCAAATTCTGCATGGCTTTGTCTGTACTGCCAAACACAGTGAAGATTAGATGAATATTTCTGGAGACTAAATACAGCTGGAGACATAGTCCCAGCCTAACGGCCATGCTGCTCTGTATGTTCACACTGCTCAGGGCTAGTCCTTCTGTAGGAGATTTCTCTTGAAAAGAGGTAGTTGAAGAGATCCAAATTAGAGCCAGGGAGTGAGTTCAAAGCATGGACAACTTCATGGGGGATTCAGCACTTGAGGGCTCTCCCTGTGCCTCTTCTATTTAGTGGAGTAGGTACATACATCCTTTAAGACTGCTAGTTCTTACATCTGTAGTCCACTTACGTGTTTTTCATATAAACAAGCGTGGGCCTTGGCCAGCACAGACATCTGTTTCTTAGACAAACGTAGTGAGCTCTTACTCTAGCTCCCTTCTACAGGGTCATGGACGTGGGCAGCCTGTGCTAAGAGTAGAGTCAAGTAAGAGTCGCTTGAGCTTGAGTCAAAGTACCACGAGGTTCAATTTCTGCCTGGTTGGAAGAAGTCAGAGGACTGGGAAGTCCCAGGTGACCACCTGTCCCATCTCCTCATTGACCCAATTCAACCATGCCCTTCTCTGTAGAGTATACCTGAGAAGGAAGGGATGGATAGATCGACAGAGAGACAGATAAAATGTCTTTGATATGCTAATTACCTGAATTGCTATGTTCCCTGTGTTGCTTTCTGTTGTTCTTATGTTCTTCTGAGCTAAAGCTGTCAGAAATGGGGAAAAAAATTGAGAGGTCTAAGATAATGTAAAGTTGTGGTCCCATTGGCCACAGTTGCCTTTGAAATGGGTATCACCAAATACATGGTCTAAATACAGTAATGCCTGTACTTAGATTTATCCTCCAGGACTTTTTGTCTTATAGGCAAGTCCCACTGAATTCCATTTTACTCAGTAAAATCAGTAGTTGCTGTCCACAGCAGTATCATATGTATCCACTTTTTGGCTACCAGTGGTTCTCTGTAATACACCTGCATTGCACACTTGCCTCTGCCTCTTTTCCAGAGAAATGAGGACTATACCTCTGCTTCATTTTGCAGACATTTTTGTGGGGTGAACATCAGGACTCTGAGTATCAAGTCACCTTTGACCAAGGACTGTATTTAAGGTCAAGCCCTTGCCCATGGTCCCTGCCCAAGCTACCGGACAATGAGTGCACACACGCACTCAGGACACAAAAACAAGAAGAGTTCAGGATATTTTGACTGTTTGCTGATGTGAAGTATTTGCAAATCTGTGGAACAAAGACAGGATAACTCTTTGCCTCCATAATGGTGTTCTTCAATTATCCACACTGGATTCTGTGACATCTTAGCTTATGTAATTGCCTGAAGGTGTACCTGTAGGGCCGCATGCTGCTGAACTGCTACTCCTCTGCCACAGCTGTGTAATCCTGTTTTTCTTGAACCGTTATGTGACAAGGGCTTCATTCATTCTGTAGTGCTTTTGTTCCTATCCAAGTGGCCCTTGTATTTCCTCTCTCTCATTGCACTGCTGCAAGATCTTTATTACAGGGACATAAAAGAGAACTAATTCATTGTTTGCTAACAACTCCAGTGTTTGTGAGATGGCTGTACACATGCTCTCCATAAAATAAAGAATTCTGATCACTGCGGGCCTGTTTTGGCCCTCTCCAGAGCCAGCAAGACTTTATTTTGGCACAAATTAAGCCTCAGATGCTGTGGATGATATCAGTAAGTGTAAAAAGAACAAGCCCAGCATTCAGAATTATTGTATAGAATAGACAGAAGCACACTTGCTTCAAAGCTGAGTATTAGGAATTCTGTTCAGTGGGGCTGATCTTGATTTGCACAGCCATGGGCTGCACTCCCAGAAATGATGCTGTGACTTAGCACATACTTTTCCTGCTGGGAGACAGCCTCTGCTGTAGGAAGAGCCACAATGTGATTCATGAGAAAACAATTATATGCAATATTTTATGAAACAGTAGTAAATTTGTTATCACAAGTCTGCTGAAGAGAGTATTGGGCAAGCAATGACAAAGCCCGAGGAACTGCCTGATCTGATTCTGTAAACTGAACTGCTTGGCATAACTGTAATGGCAACTGATGGTTTTGGTGTCGGTTCCCTCTCCTGACAGTGTCACCAGCTGTAAGGTTCCTATGTCAAGCTATCAATCCCTGTTTATTCAAATGGCTGGCTGCTCCTTTGGGCAGTGATCTCCTGAGTTTCCAGGCTAGCTTCCCAGTCTTCTTAATGTCCACGAATTCCAGATGAATGGCCTTTGTGCATATATAGTGAATCTGCTGCTTCCCTGACATTGGAGAGCAACTGTGCTGGTGTTGGTATATGAAACAGTTTGAGAGAGGACTCTGGCAGTCTTGTGTGTAATTGTTTTGAATAATCGAGAAAAGCTGACCAAGTTCTGGGAAGGACATCTAGATGATTTTTGAGGTCCCTTCCAACCAAAGCTTTTCTATTATTCTGTGATTTCCATGCAGTTTTCAATTATTCCATCAGACTTAAGTCTACTTTATTGATTGCAAAGCAAGCATGTCCACGGATTTGACTGAACTGGCCTGTTTCACCAACAGCCTGTGGTTTTGGAAGGGCCTCTAGCTTTTAAGGAATGCTCTGTTTTTATAGCTTCTCCTCCTGGGCTGCATCCTCCAGTCACTGTTACTAGATCTGCAGCAGTTAGCGTGCAGCACCTGAGGAGATGACCAAATGACTCTAGGACAAGGAATCTGGTAAGATTTTGCTTCTCTAGTGCAACTCTGCCTACGCAATTTTTAATTTTTTGCTGTAATTAAGCGTAATCATAATAAATATCTGCTCAGCTATAAAACAATATCCTACCTCATAAAAGGTATCCAATTAAATCACCCATGTTTGTGTGGGAGTGTTTTCTTTTTCACTGGCAAAGAGTCCTTATAAGGAGTAATAACACTGAAGATTCTGTTAAAGAAAAATGTATACTAAAGATTTACTATTTCACAGGTTTTACTTTAGAATCATTTACGCAAAGCTGTGAGTCACAAGCTGAAGTTCAGTGTCTGAAATTGCTGGCAGAATGAATTAATTTTGTGCATGACAGAGATCAGTAATCTGCATGCATTACAGTCAATTCATAATTGCTTTAAAATCACATGGCAAATGATTATAATTAGGATAGGAGCTTCTCAAATCAAGAACAAAAGAAGGACAGAACCTGAACCTATTTACTGCTACATTTCTCCTCTTTGAAGGTTTATGAAAGACATTCGAACTGGAAAGCACAATAGAAATCATCAGTGCCCCTTCCAGCTGCTGCTGTGGTGTCAGTGAGTTTGGCAAAAATGCCTGTGAAGTGCAACATTTACTCACGGTACATGTCACAGGGACCTAGGCATAAAGACCTAAAATAGACAGGTCTCAACAGCAATAACTTCATTGTCCTGGATAGTTGAGCCTACTTGGTAAATTGAAATGACCTCTGTCTATGGCTGTTCTGTCTCCTCTGCATCCTGGCTCTGAAATATCTATTAATACAGACCTTCCTCTAGGAAGGCTTCCTTTAGAAGCAAGGAGGAGAGTCATCTATATGTAAAGGGAATATCTCCAAGGTGAAAGATGCTTCAGGAAAGTACATGTCATTCTTGAAAGAGGTCACTATCCATCAACCCCGCAGACTGCAGGAGGACTGAGGCCATGGCTAAGTGACCAGAAAAAACCAGATCACAATGAAATCTTGAAAAGAGATATTTTGGTGATAGAGGCTAAAACCAAGACACACACTACCCACTTCCACACACCACTACCCCCCTCCCCCCAGTAGTGCAGACAGGGGTCGATTACTAGTCAATGGGTTAATACAGTGGTGATATGTGAACGAGCTCAGCCTACACAAGCTCCAACAGCCCAACTGGGAGCTCTTGCCACGCGCCCCTTCTCGCAGGTTGTGCAGAGGTACAGTCCCCTTCTGCAAGGTGCTCAATGCCCCAGAACATTGTGGGAGATGGCAGAACTCTTGGCAAGGTGTGGAGCTGAGCGAGACAGGGGAACAACCTCTAAGACATGCAAGGGGGTGATGCAGCACATCAGTACCTGAAATATTGCCCAAGGTTTTAAAACCATCTGAGCAAAGGCAAGGTTTTAAGAGGGACTTCATTGCAAGCTATAGCTGTTGCCTCTGGGTATCTGTGCTTCATTCATGCACAATGGGCCGGGTGGGAGGCAGTGTACACGCAAATGGTGGGCTGTGGGACACCATGGCCCCAGCTGCTGCCAGCAGACAAGCTCCCCCAGCCCCATTGGAGTGAAAATCTTTCTGAAGATGGCTGTGTGTACAAGAAGGATGCTGACTCCAAAGTGCGTAGGCATAACTGAATCAAAGAAGTGAACTCACCCAGTTTACAGCAGCTGGTACAGATCATTATTTAACTGAATCAGAACAGAGCAAATGCTTCCTATCCCATAAATCCAGATGAACCTGATTAATTCCTGTGAAATTTTATTATCTAGAGATTGTATTTGCCTTTCGTTTGAGGATTTGTGTGAGGGTCTTTTTTGGCAAGGTAAGCTATTTTGCTGAGTCTGCTTTCTCAGCTGTCTAGCTATCCCCAGCATTATGTGCACATTGACACAGAGCTGCTGTTTTTGTGATGTCAGTCCAGGCAGGAAAGCTATGGGCCAACCCCTGCCTAAGAAGGGGGTCATTGCCCACTCCACTTCTAGTGTTTGCAGCTGTGGAACACCCATTGCCCTGCGTCTGAGAGATGACAAGACTCTGGCATCTCTGCTTTGTTTCTGTTCTTAATGAAAACTTCCCTCACAAACATATGCCCAAGAGAGAGCTAATATTCTCTCTTGACAGATGAGAGAGAAATCATATCAGCAGGCAACTGCTGCTGCCAGGAAAACATGAGTCTTCAAGTTGTGAGGCTGCTGAAGTCCCTCAAACAAGGAAGTTTTCTCTCTTCTAACAATTCCTGGATGACATAGCAACCTCTCTTACCTGATAGCCTGCAGTTTACATGAGAATTGCTTCAGGGCTCCTCTAATGAGATAAGATTAATAATAAGACAAGATTAGTCTAAGGAAGGGCCCTTGCTTCTCTTTTTCAGGCCCTGACCAAGACAACCTTCTCCAAGTGACATATCCCAAATCACACTACCTTTCCCTCCCAGCAAGCCAAGGCAGGTTTTTTCCTTCCTTCTTCCATTCTCTCTCTAGTAAGGGAACAGGAATGGCCAATTCTTGCCTGCATGAAGCTAACCCACTTCTTTTTTCTAAAACTTGAGTACTGCTCAGATGTCTTTGTGGAGAGTTTAATAACTTTCCTGCACAGCACAAGAAGCTCCAAGGTGTGGAGACATCATATGTAATACTAACAATCAATCATGCTGTCATGCCCAGGTTTACCCTCCCCATCATCCACACAAGAACTAGAGGAAAGGAACTTCCATAGGATCAGTGCATTTTTACTGATAAAGCAAGATCCAGATTGGTGCTCTTTCAAGAGACATGTGCGAGTCACTACAGCTGTTCCCAGGATATGAAGTGTTTGGAGCGATGACCAGAGGACACGGTGCCTACATTTTTACACAGTTCTTCAGCAGTGAGGCCATGCAATGTGCACCATCTTGGCAGATACAGCTGACAGAATGTCTATGGAGACACTGATAGTTAGGAATAAATATATGTGCTGTCAATCGCTACAGTGAAAACAGACATTGTGAGCTTACATTTGTGGCTAGCTGACTGATCAAGTGACAAATCCTTAATCTGCAGGAATAAGAGAGTTTGGCATAAAGCTGTTTCCTTCGACAAGGCAAGGAAGAAGTCTGATGTGTCTCAATTAGGTGGTTAAGAGCAGGTTAAAGCCACAGGAGCAATGGACCTGAGATCAAAATCACTAAGTAGAGAGAGACAGTTTAGATTCCAAGTGCTTTGAATTTGTGCATTTGTAAACAATTTAGATGATCCTTAAGGGGTTGTGATAGCGCTTTTATATTTCCCCAGATAAATATAAAAGAATCTGGCAATTTACCCTTTGTACATGTATCATGCTCTACAAAAGTTTCAAGTGAGAGGCTGGAAGAGTTCTATACAAAGGCTTCAGGAAGTAAGTCCTCTGAACAACTCCCGAGCCAAGTGGTGGTAACAAGATGTGAGCGGCTGGGTACCAACTCACTCGTCTGCCACAAAGGTGATCTGTGGGCTCTGAAGATAGTTTGAAGTCATGTGTCCCAAAGAATTGTTGTTGGGCTGGTTGTTCATTGCTACGATCACATGGTTATCATTTAAGACAAGAAAGGCTTTTTCCATCGTGGTCTTATAGAAGTCCTTCCATGTGTTTCTCAAGCCTCCCTTGCAAGCCAGGTGATGCATCACATTATGTTACAGCTTGTGTGCTTCTTTTTTCTCTCTTTTTTCCACAGGTCTAGAGAAAGATTACTCTCCAATGAAGTGTGGTAGTTCTGTAAGAGGGAAATAGTCTAGGGCAGCTTTAATCCAAAACTCGCAGGCTTATATGGTTCCTGTTCATCTATTGGAGAGACCAACATTCAGCAAAACAGACACAGGCAGTGAGTTTCATCATGGTGTCTATAACAGGCAGGTACTTGTGAAGTCTAGCCATGTTTCCAGCATGCACTGGAAATTGGACTTCAGTTTCCTTCCAGAAAAGAACAGTAATTTTCACTGTAAATGAATGTGATGGGGTATTTACATCCCATGTGACAACAGCTTACCAAAGGTTCAGAGGGGCTTCTTACAATCTGAGCTGCATCCTTCAAGCCCGTTTAGTGTGGCTTAAACAAACTTGGACAGGGTATGCCATTAGTCAGAGGGACATCAAGGTTGTGATGGGCTGAGGAACAGGGAAGGTAGGAAGCAGCAAGAAATGCTCTTCAGGGGCTCCCTGCAGCAGATGAACTTTGAAGGCTGAATCTGACTTTGTTTTCTGACTTCCTTTTAAGCAGTGAGAAGATAGCTATGAAAAGGAAAGCCAAAAAGCTGCCAGACTGGAGAAGGTCTAACTGTCTATAGGACCACTAGAAGTCAGAGTGGAGTTGGACTCTCACTGACAGAGAGAGGCTGAGACATTAAAGATCATGGAGATATTTGACAAGGATCACATCTCATGGAAAACTAATCTTGCAGATGTTCCTAGTGCCACTTCATACTTGGCATATAGAAGAAGATTCCCCAAGGATATAAATTATTAACCATTTAATGACACAGATATTCAAATGGAAATTCCCATCCAGAGTATTATCAGTTATAGAAGAAAATGTGAGTCCAGAGGTTTATTAAATAGGCACATCATTAGAAAAAGCACAGTGTTCAAACAGCTGGGTTTCTTTATGCAATATCATGAATTATTAGTCTGAGTTGCACAGACTTACAGTCACCTTCCCTGTCTCCTGCCAGCAAGCTTTCCAGCCTCACATACCAAGGCAGTTCATGTGCAGGGTAGATTTATTGAATTTCTCTCCGTTAGCAACTACCCAGATTCATTTGTTTTAGTCTTAGGTTTTCTTGGGTCTTAAAGGCACAGATTTCTACATTTTTGAAGAATCTTTAAGCAATTTCCAGAAAATAAATGTGCATCTGTACATGCTTTAGTGTTACCTAAACAGTCCTTAAGAAATAGGCAGCAGATGTTTTAAGGCAGAAAACCCAGCATTTCACAAACAGTCTCAAGTTCTGTTTATTTAAAAATGTACTTAATAAGTCCATTGTGAGAATAATCATAAATAAAGTAAAATGAATGCATTTGCTATGACACTGTCAGCTTGAACTCTTCCGGATTTTGTTTTCTTTGGAGTTCTGCAAGAGGTGAAGATCCAATAGGTGACTTTCATAATTCATTAATCATCACAAAACACTTCCTTGAGGGAAAGAAATATGAAAGGTATGTGCAGTGCTGAAAGAGGGCAGCTTATTTCACAGCAGATTTGAGAGTCTGGGCTCTAAGCCAGAGGACGATTTTTCTTAAATCCAGCCCCTGTGTGCATTGTGGGTTCATCTAGACTAGTGTGCATGGTCGTTCCCCCTCTGGCCTGCCTGCTCCTTCCACCCTGACATGTCCTGCTGGCTCTGCAAGGGTTGGGACTCACCTCTCTTGGCAGCTCAGCTGTGCGGGATGGTGGCTTGGCTTGTTACTCCAGCTATGGCTTATCTCTCATGTTGTCACCTCTGCCAGAGACTGTCCTTGCCCTGCTCTTCATCCACATAGACCGTCTTCTCCTGGGCTTTCTTTTGGTTTCTGGCTACACCTATGCAAGCAAACTAGGAAGGGACAGGACATGGGCTTCCACCACTGGCCTGCAGCTGTCCTGGTGGGATACTTAGCAGCACATTCCCTGGCATGGTTTTGAGCCCTGGCAGCCACCCCTCTATACAGCAAATACCTGGGCACAGCTCAGCTCCCAGTAGTCTCAGTGTACATGTGGATGCAATGGATTACATGGATCTACACCATACACATGTGGGCAGGTTATCCAAGCAAGTGCAAGCCGTGCTGTGCCACTTGCCCTCAAAAGCTGGTGGAGAGACAGTGGACATGTTCACACATACAGCTGCAATGAATGGGGTCCATTCTCCTGCACTCTCTTCACACTCGATTGCTCTACAGTCTGTTCTGG
Source organism: Cephalopterus ornatus (assembly GCA_013396775.1). Lineage (NCBI taxonomy): Eukaryota > Metazoa > Chordata > Aves > Passeriformes > Cotingidae > Cephalopterus > Cephalopterus ornatus. Next base: position 239,476 of record VZRE01006428.1, on the reverse strand, counting down.
ATCAAAGGAAGAGTCAAAAGGAGCAATCAGGCATCCCAGAAGAAAACTTCTTTGGCCTTTTGGGTTCAATAACACAAGACTTGTGAGATTTCAGCTCATGCTAAAATAAGCCTGACAGATGGAAGAGCCCAGGCCTACCATCACCTTGGAGGTGAGCTGCCCTTTTTCTGTGTATGGGTATTTCAAGGTTCCCAGTAAATTGTTCCACTGGTGCTGCCAGCAGCAAGCCTTCTTGTCCTCACCATGAGTAGAGCTATGGCTGCTCTGGTTCAGTGAGTCCATGTGCCATCTGCAGCTGGGGCAGGATGGCAGCCCTGTTGGCCCACACCATTTTTCACTATGGGGCTGCTGGGTGCCCTTCACTCTTCCTCCACAAGTCTTCCAGCTCTCTGAGCTGGGCTTGTGGCCATTTCACCATCTGACTGGTGCAGATGAAGCCTCTGATGAGTGTTGCAATTGCTCATGTGGCCTCATGGAGTTCAAACATACAGATATTGTTTTGACCTCACAGCTACAGATCTGTAGGACTTGCATTACATAGACTGAGGTCCATATTTGGGCGTCTAAGTAAAGTAGATCAGTCTTTAAAAGCACTCAGCATCACAGATCTCCCCAATTTTGTCAGTTGTTCACTTAAAAGGAATGAGAATGTGATTGGCACAGTGCTACTCTTCACAACTCATCTGGGATAACTCCTTGCTTCCTCAAGCAAGTCTCTTTTTAGCCAGGCTTGCTACAGAAGTGAAGCTCTTGCAATACCATGGTTTAGGCAGAAGACTGTGTGCACCGGCATTCCTCCTTATTCCTGCAGTATCAAACTGTGATTGACATAAGCCAACGTGTCCAGTATTTTACAAAAATAAATGGCTACTTACAGGAGAAAGAGAGATCCTGTGAATGTCTGCGTGGGGAAGTAGGAGAAAAGGTTGTCTTCACAGATACCAGGGAAGCTCCATGAGGGAGCCACATTTGGACTAACACAGCCACTGAAAGAAGTCTTGGAGCTGGCACAAAACAATCCAGTGACTTAGCAGAAATCCACTAGGAAACCAGTCCACCACTGCCTGCTAGCCACTTCTGTGGAATTACCGCCATAAGTTATATTTTTTCACAGGAAACCCATCACCAAAGCTATCTTCATCCCCTCCTCTTGCCCAAGTGCTCTTTTGAAGTCAGACAGATAATAACAAGAATGTGATTTGAATTGGAAGAATGCAAAGTTGTTCTGGAAAGATACACAGGCCCCAAATGTTTGTAGGGAGCAGAAGTGCAGCTAGGAGAGCACAACCAGAGACACTGAAGTGATAGTTGACAGCAAATCAAATACTTGCAAGAAAACGCACCCTGAGCTCTAATCACACACATGCATTTTGACATGGAAAAATGGAGGAAAAGACCTTTTTTTAATGGGCTAGATGTAGAGCAGACAGAGCGCTCTGGTCCCGTTCCAGCACAGCAGCTGAGCAAGGTTTTATTTTAAGGATGTGTAATCTCAGTAAAGCAAGTAGGATTACTTGTGTGCTTAAAGTTAAGCACAGGTTGAAAAATGTTTGTGGGCCAGGGCACTTACCATGCAGGTCATCCTTGCTGCCTTCACAGCTTCTGGGAGCGTACATTGGGAATCAAGACCACCGTCTTGGTGGGATGACAGAAAGCAGAGGAAAGCCACAATTTCAGGAGAAAACCAAAGTGATCAGCTCATAAGGAAAAATCATAAATCTAAATAGGGTTTTTCTGACATGTGTGTGTATGTAGCAGATGTGAAAATAGTCTGTAGACATCTGAGGAGAGTTAACACTGTTGATAGAGAAATATTACTTGGGCAAACACCGTGACTGCATAATTAGGGTAAATGAGAGAAAATTAAGAAAAGGAAAATTCAGATTAAATACTATGGACATATTGGTGAGACAGTTTAGATTGTGAAACTGCTGTCTACAATTTTTGCTAACTTCTGTGGTTCTGCTTCTCATAAAGACATCAGGTCAGAATTGAACAAATTAACATTAATACTGTGGATTTTTCATTTGTTTTAATTTTAGTTGGATTGTCTTTGCATGGTTCAATGTATCTCTATTACAATTAGATCACTCAATGCCACCTCTACAAGAAGGGAGATAATGAGCCAAATTATGCTGGGAATGGTACTAGTATTCTTCTTCTTCACTGCTTTTGGGTAAGTGATGCTAGAGCAATGGAGATCAGGTGCTGTTCCAGGCTGCTCAGGTTTAAGCGATGTGTTTTGGGTGTCCTCATATTTTTTTCCTAATATTTCAGTGTCAAAGATTTGGTCATATATTCACATAATTACTTCTATCATCTAAAGATAGTTGACATTTTACGTAATTATTCACACAGCTCTTTTGTGCAGTGAAGCAAACACACACCGGGATTTTGATATGAGCTGTCTGCCTGAATCCTGTGTGTCATCAAAGGAGAATCAAAGGCTGGTGCCAATGGCCCAGCCTGCAGTCAAGGCAGGCCTGTTGTTACCTGTGGCTTTGTGTTTCGGATAGATTGTGGCTTTGCTTTCACTGACGTTTTAACTGCCTGGATCCAGATCCATGGGACAATTTGGTCCTGGTGGGAGGAGTCCAAACGCCTGTGTTGAGCTAGACAGTGGCATCTTGTCTGTGATGAAGCCACATCACCCCTTGGCAGCGTTGCATCTCAGCTTTAGGTATGACATAGCCTGCTACTGTTCCTGTCCTTGTCTTTTCATTCTGCTTCTGTTTCTGCGCAGAAGTATTCCATGCTGTAGGATCAAGGGTAGCCCAAATAAACATAATCCAGGGTCCAGTCCCACTGGCACAGGTGGCTGGCAGAGCAAGCTTCCACAAGATCTGCAGAAGAGTTGTTCCCACTGGCAGCATCATCTCCTGTTTGTCTACAAACCCGCCCTGGATCTCTTGAAAATGTTGCACCAGAGCTGGGCAAGAGGGACTGGTGCAAGGACACAGTGCCCAGTCCAGTCACAGATCATGCTCTCCCTACCTGGAGCTGGCCTGCGAGGGCAAGGGCAGAGCCCGGCCAGCGTTTGTGTGCAGTCCCCTACAGCATCCCCAGCCTGCTGCAATGGCAGAAGGACAGAGGGTCCCCACTCTGCCAACAAGGGGGCAAGGCTCAGCAGATACTCCTCCTTGCCCAATGGGAGTTATAACACTAAAACACCAAGTGTGTTTTATGGTTTGTTCCTTTGCTGCGAACAACTTTCGCTGCTATTCCAGTTGCCAGAGGAAGCTTCCATGAGAGGTTTGAGGCTCTGTTTTTCTTCCATGATGATCCTTCTCCTGGCAAAAGTGCCTCCGTCTACACGAGCAGCTGGTGACTAAGCAAACAATATCAGGGAAGCTCAGTTTCTCTGGAAGCCTTGCATGTGCCCCTTACTGTAAGTCTCCATAAACACTGGTGTCACTGTGAGATCGGACGGCAGTTATGGTTGTGTTTCTTGATAAACACAGATGGTGTTTATGCTTAAATATGCCAAATGTGGTAATGAGAGCAAACTTTCAGAGGATTTATTTTTATGTTGTTTCCATTCTGGCCCTCTGATAATTAAGGCTGATGTGACCTGCCTTTTGAAGGATGAAAATATATTTATGCAGCGCTATTCAAGTTTCTAAAATAACTCAGGAAGGTTTTGTTTGGTGTTTTTTTTTTTTTTTGCTGAGGGACACTGGGCTTCTGTTTCCCAGGTTTTATTGCCTTGTATTGAAAATTGTAGACCAAGGTTTACAGGGATAACATGGCCATTGGTTTATGTACCTATTAATTGTTTCTAAAGCATTCTTTATAAAATTACTATTCTTTTTTTTTTCCTCCAGAAAATTACATTAGTTTAAGAGTTGGAAAAGTTTTACTCTATTCTGTATAGGTTCTTATGCCATGTTCATGCAGTAGCATTGACCACCAGTGAGGAGTGTGTTCAGTTATGCATCTGTCTTCTGGGATGTCTCTTCTCCCATCGCCTCTGGAGGTGAGTGTGCTGGGAAGCCCTGTTTCAGATAAACACTGACACATGCAAGCAGGCAAACCAATGTTTACATTAGAGGCAAGATCTAAAAAAGAAGTCCTGCACTCTGTGAAGAAGGTGACAGTACTCCCCACAGCTCCCTCCACAGCTACAAGCATCCCTGCTCTCCTTGTCCCTAAGAAAGGGATCTTTTTCTCCTCAGGAGAAGCATTGGAACAGGCTACCCAGGGATGAAGTGAAGTTACCATCCCTGGAGGTAATTAAAAGACACGCAGATGTGGCTCTTAGGGACATGGTTTAGTGGTGCACTTGGCAGTGCTGGGTTGATGGTTGGACTCAATCATCTTAGAGGTCTTTTCCAACCTAAATGATTCTATGATTTTGTTATCCCTTCTGCAGGGACTGGTTGAGGTTGCTGCCCACGTACGTTGCTGTCATCCCTCTTGGAGGAGAGCCTGCTTCTCTGCAACAAAAGCACAAAACTGTACTCAGATTACAGTGCTAAACACCTGGAATAAGTGGATGTGAGGCTGCTCTGAAAGGTCAATCTGACTGACCAAGCTGGAGCACAGAGCTCCCCTATTTGCTTTCTGTCTTCAGGCCAATGCACGGGAAATATTTCAGAACTATTGCAACCTTATGCCACTAGCATTGGCACTGGATGCCTGGACTGAAATAAATGGGCTGTGACATTTCAGTGGGGTCAGCCTGGAAAAGATGCTAATGTGACATATCTAGCAAGCTATGACAGACAGCTCCAGAGACGCCTTCCTCCAAGGGCCCAGGACCAGTCTTGCTGGCTGTGTGTCCTCAAGATTTAAATTTTGATCCTTGTTATCCCACTGTTTTATTGCACTAAAGGTCACAGACTCTCTGGCACCTCTTCTGTTATCAAATACAACCTGTAGCAGAGTCTTTTACACCGAGTTCTTAAATAGCTGTGCCTAAATGTCACTGTTAATGGAGGAGACTGCATGCACTGAGACTATATGCTCTGTTGGCACAGAGCTCTTGCAGGAATAGCAAGCTAAGAGCATGAAAGAAAAAAGGTGTAATTTCTTCATATTATTTTCATCCTGAGATGACTAAATAATGTAAACAGCTTTCTAACTATTTGCACTTCCAGGAATACTGGCTTCTTGAGGGAAAGGTAGAGTCTCACTACATATTTTGTGTCTTTGAGATAAAAATAATATTTAAAATCTTTATTGTCCCTTCTCATGGCTTGCAGATGCAGTGAGGAAGACACTAGGGTGTGTTTTTTTCTGCTACAATTGTTACTATTTAAATACTGGCCAACAAGAGCTGTGGGTAATGGTACTTTCAGGAGTCTGTAATAAAGCAGCCATGTTAGAGACAGCTGTATCTGTTTTCATCTTTACTTCATCTTAGCATCTATAGCTGTATTTACAGACTTGCACAAGAGGCCTAATTTCTTGCACTGACAAGCATCTTCAGCTTCCACCTTAGAAAATGAGAGTGGATTAGGGGGCTGAACGTTGGAAGCAGGAAATACTGACTTCCATGGCTACCTCAGCATCACAAGATCAATTGCCAAGACACTCAAATGCAAATCACAGAGTGGGAATTGCCAATCACACCTGTTTATCTTTCAGTGCTACGCAAGTCTATAGGATGCTACTGGTCTATGGAGTCTGTTTCCCATAAAAGCTGACCCAACTGAGGACATAAACTTTTTCTTCCAGAGCCAATGCAAAAATTACTGTTGAAATGCTAATTGGATCACCTGAAAGACCATCGTGATTAGAGGGGATAATCCCTTCTCTCAGCCCACTTCAGTGTTCAGCTTGGGTGAGCAAAGGCTGAGAAACAGTCTGTGTGTCTCATCCTTAAGCCCAGTTTGTGCAAAATGATGGGGCCATAGGGTGTTTCCCTGGCCCTGTTTCCACCTCCATGGCAAGAGCAACATTACAGCTCCACTCAATATGGACCTCATGGCTTCCCAAAAAAGTGCATATGAGTTTTGATGTTTAAGCCCAAGCAGAACTTAATTTTACATCTGGACTCAAAGATGAGAAATATCCTGACAGCAGTTTAACAGGATGTGAGCAATACCTGCTCAGCAGAAAAAGTCTGGTACACCTTGCCAGGAGAGTACCAACATTTTCCTTCAAGCAGCCCACCAAGATAACGCAGAACTTAGAATAACTGGTTTCTTAAAAGAAATACTGGAATTTGGTTTGACTTTTTTTTTTTCTACAATGACTAAGTAACAAAAATAGTCCAGCCAAACGTTAATCCAAAAGAAATGAGGCATGGAGGATTAAGACATAGAGATCACTAGATTTTCCATGTCATTTGGTTTTAAACAGTCGTTAGGAACTAGGGAAAACAACAGAAGTGCTTGTCTTTTTATAAAAAGGACATTTTTGAGGGAATGCCAACTGCCTTACAGCATCCTGAGCTGAATCTTAAAATAGGATATTGAAGCATGGTGCAGAAACATGAAAAGTATTTTAATAGTTGGGAGACATTGGGATTGAAGTCTTCTACTAGAAACAGAGTGAAGTGGTCCCGGGAGCCGTGTTTAGATAACCGTCCCAACCTCAATCCAGGCCGGTTTCCCTGGGTCCGTCCAGCCCGTTTCGCTGACTTGCTGGCACCACCTGGTGGCATACCAAATAATGCGGTTTATCGGGAAGCTGCCAGAGCAATTTCTTCCTCTGCAAGAGTGGATAAATCAAAACCAGGGCAAACTCTATTCCGGCCCTCAAAGCATGATTATTAGGAACTATCAATCAAGAAACTTGCCTTAATCTCCTTCCTATCCAAAGCAGTCACGATGCACTTATATCCAGATTCCTGGCAGTATCATAGCTGGGCAGATTTCCACATAACTGGTGTTTTATAGAACACCACTGACATTTATACAGCTATAAATTCCAAAGGACTTCAGAAGCAATAATTTTAAGGCACTATTAAAGGTCTGGAAGATGTCAGCTGGGGGATAGGCGAGCAGAACATCTAATCTAATAGTAAAAGTGAGAATTTTGCCAAAGGATATCTGAGCTAAATTATGTTGTTTAAAAAAAAAAAAAAAAGAGCATGATGTTAACATGCAGGAGCTTTCCTTACAGGACCTTTCCTTATAGATCTTATCCAAAAGAGCAGCACAAAATGAGCTGCATTACATTTCAGCCAGTCTGGTATTTGAGATCAGATATTAAAGTTGCTAAACACTTTTCTTCCACATGGTTGACCATCTGAACAAATACTTTTCTGCGTGATTTCCATTCTGTATCTCCAGAAGGAGTTTCTTTCATAATTCACAAGATGAAGCGTAACATTAGTAGTTTGTATCACATGTAAAATAGACTGTGCTTGCTTATAGTGTTCCAATCTTTTGAGCCGACTTAAATTTGGGGAAGCAGTGATTAATGGATTAACACTTTCATTGAAGCATGGGCAAGTTTTATGAGTGATCAAATGAAGGTAATCTGGAGAGATTTAGATTAGAAAAGTTATAAAAGAAGCAATAAAAACAATTTAACCAGGTTTAACAGCAGCGGTTAAACCTATTGATCTGCAGAAGACATATAATCAAGGAGAACTGAGATGAGGTTACTAAGGAGTAAGGAACACTGGAAAAACTATGGGCCCATTAGTTCATACGCCCATGAAAGGCTGAATAATGAAAGCCAGTGAAATGGACATAAAACAGGAATAAAAAAAAAAGAAAATAACACAGATCTACAAAAGATAGGTCACGCCAAATAAACCTGACACCTTTCTTCATAAGAGAAAAACAATATTTAGTCTCTGTGGATATCTGGAAAGCATCTCATTGGATGACCAAGGAGAAATTTTCAAGCAGCTTGTAGAAAATGGGATTCAGCACAGCACACATGTGAGGGCAGGCTTTGAGGCTGCAGCAGGTAACTTGCAGCATTCCTCAGGGACTGGTCATAGACAGAATTTCCTTGGTGGTCAATGCAGAGAGCAGAACCCTGGGATGGTAGGTGAAGGTGTTCAGTAAGTGCATAGCAGGATTGGGGCATTGTAGGGGAAGAACTGGTGACCTTGGAGACTGGACCAGGTGCTTAGCTGTATCAAATGGAAAGTCACAGTCCTGGGAAGAGATGCTAAGAAATTCACAGTAACTGAGCGCTTGTGCTTTAGGAATGGGTAACAGTGAAAAAGAGATAATCATGTTTAGGGCTGAAGCTGCCTTCTCCCACCTTGAACCAGTTTTCCATTCTCAGCTCACTTATTAGAATCCCAGAATCATAGAACGGTTGGAAGGGACCTTAAAGATCATTTAACTCTACCCACCTATCCATTGGTGGGGATGTCACTAAATCAGGTTGCGTAGAACTCCACCCAACCTGGCTCGAAACCCTTCCAGGGATGGGATATGCAAACTTCTCTGGGCAACCTGTTCCAGTGCCTCATCACCCTCACAGTAAAGAATTTCTTCCTAATATCTAATCTAATCCTGCCCTTTTTCAGTTTAAAACCAATGCCCCTTGTCCTGTCACTATCTGTCTGTATAAAAAGTTCTTTTATAAGCTTTTTATAAGCTCCCTTAAGGTACTGGAAGGCAGCTACAGGGTCTCCCCGGAGCTACCTTTTCTCCAGTCTGAACAACCACATCTCTCTCAGCCTGTCTTCATAGGAGAGGTGCTCCAGTCCCCTGATAGTCCTCATGACCCTCCTCCAGACTCACTGCAAATGGTCCATGTCTTGTGTTGAGGACCCAGAGCTGGATGCAGCCCTCCAGGTGGTGTCTCATGAGGGCAGAGTAGAAAGGGAGAATCACCTTGCTTGACCTGATGGTCATGCTGCTTTTGGTGCAGCACAGGGTGTGGTTTGCCTTCTAGGCTGCAAACACACACTGCTGGTTGTGTCCAGCTTTTCATCCACGAGAACACCCAAGACTGCTCTGCAGGGTTGCTCTCAATTAGCCCATATCACAACTGGGCACATTATTCTTGCTGGTTCTCCAGTAGGACTCCTCCTGTCCTGGTCTTGGTTTTAGGATCTGACTATAACTGTGAAGAGATAACATTAGAAAAGAGAACAAGGTGGATTAACATTTATGGCATTGCAGATATTGCAGTAACTGTGAGTGCTATTATACTGTGTGAATGCTGAAGTACTGCTCGTACAGTCTCTACCACTGCCTCAATGTGTCTAAAAACGCACAAATTATATGCTAGGTGAATTTCCAATTAACAGATCCACAATCTAATCTTAGGTACAGGGGAATAAACTACAGTGGAATAATCTCCATTTGTGTTTAAAGATTTCCTACAGCTTTGCACCACTTCATTTGAAAACCACGTCTTGGCCTTTTGTCAAACCTCCGAGAAGGTCCCTGGTGTGGAGTACACAGCCTCCATGCATCTATAAAAGGAATGTATTGGCTTTGACCTTGGCACAGTTAAACAAGCAGTTATAACAGTAAACAACCTCGAGTATCGCTTTCTTGGCACCATTTTATCTAGAGTCATAAAAGGATGAAATGAAGCTGAAGACACGGTCAGTAGATGTCACCCATGCACCAGGCACCAAGCATGCAAACCTCACCTCCATAGTCACCCAAAAAGTCACCTTCCCAATGCAGGTAGGAGCCAAGGCTAGGCAAGGAGGCTTGAAAGGAAGGTTTACTTCAAATGCAGCCCATGGATGGTGCAGGGATTTTCAGAGGGCGGTCAGCCATGGTGGCCATGAATGGTGACCCTGGCAGACCCTGTGCATCCTCTCACCACATGCCCAGGCAATCCATGGGCGTCCTGAGTGGGGAAAACTCCTGTGACACATGCTGTACATAGGGAGAGCACCCAAACTTCTGCCTTCAGTGCTGGCAGCTGTGCAAAGGAAGAGCTCTAAAGGGAGGAGATGTTACTGTCAGCTCTGCCTGGTACAAGGAGACCAGCCCTGAGCAGGGTTCCAGCACCCAGGGAAGCTGGTCTCCACCATCACCTGATCTTTATCAGCATCTTCATCACTGTCTCCTGTCACCATTCCCTGGGTGGAGATGTCCCTGGCAGAGTAAGCCCCTCTGCAGCCCTGTGTGCTCCCCAGCACGGCAGGTCGAGACTGCCAGCCCCTGTCGCTCCTCTTTACACCCATGTGTCATGGAAATGAAGATTTCAGCTTATTTTTTCCCTTCTGAAAATCAATTGAAAGCAGCTTGGTGCTATCCAGCTTAATTATTAATAAGTGTTGAGCTGGCTAATGCTGTTTGTTCAGGCTTTCCATAAAACACGTAAAGCCAAAACCCTGTAATCCCACCCAAACCCTGTTCCAAAGAGTCTCATTAATCCCAGACATACTCACACTGCTCAGTCATTGCATTTTTATACTGCAAAATGTATAGAAATAGTCACACTTACATGCTGGTCTGCTTATCCCTAGGCCATGTGGGCACAGCCCAGGGTTTTGCTGCGGCTCTGTTCTGGCAGAAGGCAACTGCTTTGGCTGAGCATGTCCTGCCTCATGCCAGTGTCTGGCACCGGCAGCAAACTTGGCTGTCTAACCAACTCTCACATCTTACTAACTAGTAATGATTTCTGAGCAAAACACTGGGAACTCCCAGACTAAAGAAATGGAAACAAAACCAGTTGGATGTACCAGTGGCTCTGACTGGGTTTGGGTTTCATGTGCTGACCAGAAGACTGGGGACCAGGAGTTCCCCATAACATGTGTGAACTCTGTGCTCTGGTGTGCCAAATCACAGGCTTTTTAACCCATCTCCTTGGTTTACAGGAGTTTAGGTATTGAAATATAGGAAGAAAAATCTGAGTTTAGGAAAGAAAATCAGCCAAGCAGTGTGAGATTTGATCATCCCTAAGAATAGCAAATGGACCAGAGAACGTAATCGGTGTTTCTAAGATTTTTTGCGTGTCAACCAAATAGAATGAAGATTTTCTGTCATGCTGACTCTGGTCAAATAATCTCTCCAGCATCCCTAATCACACACATTGAAGGGAGAAGCCAGTTACATGTTGGCTGCAACAGGTTGCTGAATATAATTTTTTCTAGACAGAATAACAGGTTTTGGGGAAAAAAAAGAGATTAATATTGCCCTTCTGACCTGTATGGCAGAGCTAGACTTCATCTCCAAAATCAGAAGCTTTGGAAGGGGAAAAGTTCACTTTGTTTTCCTGGCAGGAAAAATAAACTGTCAAGAGAAATCAAATTAATCTCACGGAGCAGCTTCAATCCTGCACCTCCTTGCCAGGGTGCAGGAGCTCCCAACTGGTCATGCTTTCTGTGGGCACCACTAGATAATGATTTCAAAGCAGCGTACCCTTTGGTTCAATGCCACAGAATGTTTGGGGGCTGCTTCTAGGAGGAGGAGGAAAATGAACAGTTGTTACTGTCATACTCNCCCAACTGGTCATGCTTTCTGTGGGCACCAATGAACAGTTGTTACTGTCATACTTCATGTATGAACAAACTGAGTAGACACTACCTTCCTTCAGTACAGGTGGGAAAATGAGGAGAGGGCCATTTCTGTATACTGAAACCCAGCAAATACAGGGAGATATCCAGGGTTCAAAGAGCTGCTGTTTTGCAGCCTTTCCTGGGCCCATACTCTTGTTGCTTGCTGAGTAGCTCCCCCAGCCAATGCTCCTGAGGTGGCTGACTCAGCTGTGGGCAATCCCTCAGTCCTCAGGGCTGCTCTGCCTGGTGTCTTCCCTTGGACACTTGGTTGGACCACTTGAAAGGCTATGTAATTGCTCTTTGCTTCACTGAAAGATTCTTGCCCTGGCCTTCAACCAGCCCTCTCATTGTCTGTAATTAATAAAACTGTTTTCCTTTTCAATAGTAAAACTAATATCTTTACCATTCGTACATATTGCACAGAATATCTTGAGCTATGGGAGAGGAAGATGCAGGCACCACCCCACACCTGTGATGTGTGCTGTGGGCCAAAGTTGTGCTGTGACTGACACTGAGATAAAACCACTTATTAGACTAATGAATGTAGCAGCAGGCACCATGTAAGGCACGAAGCATGAGGTCGTGCTGGGGCTCACAAGCCAACTCACGAAGAGTTGCTCTGGTGAGCAGGGCCTGAGGGCATTTCCACGAGGTGGGGCTCTGTCCACAAATTTTGCAGCTCTTCCTGCTCTCCTGAAGGCATGTGCAGCTTCTCCTTCTGAGGTGCTGAGGATGGTGGCAGTGGTCCTGGAGAGGGGAAGGGAGAAACATAGGATGAAATTTTGATGGGCCAGTGACTCAAGGTGCTCATCATGCGGATACTCAGCATCAGCCCCCTGGAAGGTGCTGATTCCCTGTAAGTGCTCAGCATCCCCCACCTCTGCAGTGCAACTCTGGGAGCAGCTCAAACTTGCACCCAAAATCTGAAGCACTTTTTGCAAACAGCAGCACTGAGCTTGTCCTTGGAGGGGCCTGTGGGCACCAAATCCTGCCATATGCTAAAAATCTTTCCACCTCAGGTATCGAGAATGTTCGGTCAAGGCAAGATGCTTTTGCAAAAAGGTTTTCCTAGCAGGAAATATTTGCTTCAGGCAGCAGTCTTACAGACACAGGCATTTTCCCTATTTCCCTGGACTTGATACCGGTCATGTTAATGTCCTAGTAAAGGTGTTTTCGTTTCAGCTACACTGCTTGTAACAGCATTTGACTGAATTAGAGTGAGTTTGCTCTGCAAACGGCATCTACCTTTCCCAGATACAGAGTAGCTGTTCCCTGTACATTCTTGCAAGGTTCTTGTTTGCTCAGACTTTTGTCAGCAAATACACACCCCTGAACAAGCCACTTGCTCTGACTTCCCAGCACTGATAGGAGAGTTGTAAGTCCTGCAAGACACGTTCATCCTTGCCTTCCCCTTTCATTAATAGGCACCTGCTTTCGAGATGGTGCCAACAAGGCTTTGCTCATGCCATCAATCATGATGCTGGGGTTGACCCAGTCTTGCAGAAGTGTGAAAGAAAGAAGCAGACATTATCAATTCTTCCTGCAGTGAAAGCTCTTTGATAATACAGTGCTGACACTCACTATGTATCCCCACAAGCACAAACACAAAGGTCACCACCTCCCAAGTCAGTACGCAACAGAAAACATCTCCCACATGCCTCCCACATGCATAACATCATTGACTGCCATCCAGGTGAAATCACAGTTTGTGGGAAACACCAAAGTAGTGGTGCCTGCTGTGATGGTGGAGGCTCAGGGTCTGCCCTGATGCCAGAAAGAAGGGGTAAGGGAAGAGCAAGGGCAAGCTGTGAGCTCCACGATGACAAGGGTTTCCAGACTTGTACATCAATCTGCAGGAGGGAGAACATTCTGTAGCTACATTCATTTCAATGACGGGCAAGCACACGTCCATCAGATCTGACTGTCAGATGCTGCCAGCTTGTCTTGCAGGTGGTGAAGCAGCCTGGACTCCTGGGCTCTGCTGAACCAAGGCTGTCTGTGACACACTGGTCTTCCAGGGCTTGTGGACCTCTGTTGCGGAGCTGTAAGATGGAGCCCAGGCTATGGGGGAGATAAAGCTCTGACATCCAGGAGATCAGCTTGAGCATGGATTCTTCATGTCAGGTGTTGGTGTCACCATGGGAGGTATGGAAATGCTGACATGTTGGTGTGTGCTGGAGTCTTCATGGTTCCCACACTTCTTGCTGTGCACACAGGAGCCTGTGCTGCTAATTTTAAAACTGGCCTTCCAGTCTCGTTCATGTCTGCCAGCACTTCAGCCTGAGATACAACCTTTGAGGAATGTATTGCTCCAATGTCAAGAGAAAGGATGAGTTACTACAGAGTGTCACTGGCTCCACACAAGTGTTGTCTTCATACAGCTCCTGAAAGGAAAAAAATTTCATGGATATATCTGTGTAGAGAGGAAGATACAGAAAAGTGAAGAGGGTGAAGACAACCACCAGTGGTTTTCACCTCCATCCTTCACCATCTGACAAGAGGTCCTGAGATACATGCTGGAGCTCCCAGAGAAGGCCTTCTCCTCCCTTCAAACAAGGTCAAGAACTGCTGTTATGGAAACCTCTGTGAAGAATCACTCTGAATTTGCTGACAAGTAAGGTAAAGTATCCAGCCACTGGTTTCCTCCATTTGTCAATCTGCTATTCAATTCTGACACAGAATATTTCAGTTTTAAGGTGGACAAAGCTGGAATACCAAGCAGGGCTTCAAATCACCTACTGTGGGCATCCTGTTAAACTGAAATTCAGAGCATGGGTTTGAACCTGTTTCTTACAAAGTCTGGGATATAGACGTCTCTGAGAGGGGTGAATCAGAGCATTGATCACCATCCAATGCAAGAAAATTTCTTCAGACTGCTCATTTAAAATGCCATTATACCCTTGTCCCTGTGCTGACTGCAGGGAGTCTTGCAGCTCTGCAGAGGGGTTGGTCTGGCTCACTCATCACCCTTGTGTGTTCATGCATGAGAGTAAAGCAGCAAACACTGCTATAAAGGACCTGCCCAAACTGTCAGAGGGAACCTGGGGTAGGGCTGGCGACTGCACTTTCATCTCTTAAGTCCCACCCCATACCTTAGCCTGAAGACCATCATTCCTCACAAATAGTTGTGTCTGATGGTTGAATGATGTAAATGAAACCACCTGAGAGAGAAGGTGAGATGCTGAATGGCCTCAGACTGACACAGCCCTGTTGCACAGTTTCACTAAAGTGCTGCACCAGAAGCTGAGGGATCCAGGTGACTGGTGTGTGTGTGCTGGAACTGACCACCTGAGCAGCACAACACATGGTTCAGACAAAGGCCTTGCCATAGTGCACTGCTCATGAAGGACCCTGGTTTGACAGTACTGAGGATCGGTGCCGTCCTCTTGCAGAGAAATCAAGTAAAGCTCCTGACTGTGGCCAGCCTAACCCAGCTGGCTACAATTGGAGATTTGGCTCTCTTCTTCCTAGTCCTATGGAGTCCACAACTTCTGCTCTCAGGGCCAGGAGTTGGACTCAATGATGCTGATGAATCCCTTCCAACTCAGCATATTCTATAATTCCATGATTCTATGTCTGACATTCCATATAGTCAATACCCAGTGAATCTTCACATAATGCATTATTTTCGTTTTTCTGAGTTTCCTGTCACAGGAGATCTCCACTGCCTTTTAGCTGCAGGGCTAGCTGTAGCTGCCTTTAAACTTCAGAGGGGATGAAGGTAAGACATGGTTCTCTTCCTGGAAAGTGCCTGCAGCAACTCCACCCTCTGAGCTGGCTTGATACTATCTGCAGTCATTTAAGCAGATATTGAGTGAGTAAAGACTGTTATACATCAACCATGCACTAAAGGACAGAGCAGTAACGGTATTTTACTTCATTGCCAATGTCTTGAACTGTTGTTCCTGGCTTATCCTGGTCAGGGGACACATCTACTTGAAAACAGTCAGGCACAAAGCTGTTACATTTGTGATTCATGCTCTCAGCTAACTCCACAGTCATGTCCAGATCCAAGAGTATTAATCTGGACTGTTTTTAACTGGCCAAGGTTATCTGAGACACCTCCTCTGACAGTGCTCCATTGAGAGATGAAGATGTGGTGTTTATGACAGACCTGGATGCAGACAATTTGCAGGTAATGGCTGTGGTGCTGTCTTAAGAGTCAGGCTGAGCTCAAAAGTACAAGTGCTCAGGACAGAATGATAAAGGGTTTTTTCTGCACTGATCATCCAGTGCCAGGAAGAAAACGGTGGTGACTTTGCCCCTATTCAATGGAGTGGCTGAGCTAGGTAGGTTGGGTGGAGTTTGAGTTGCTATCCAGAGCCATTTCTCCTTAGACGGTCATGTTTCAAAGCAGCCGGGGTCAATAAAAAGGGATAATTTTTGCTATCTGATGGAAGCTGAGTAACTTCAATCCAGCTCCCTTTGGGCAAGTTGTACCACCACACCATCTGCAGGTGATCCAGCTGGCTTTCCATGCAGGTAGAGGCTTGCAGCTTGTAGCTTAAACTTACCTGGGACCCCCTCAGGGCGGGAGCGTTTTAGTGAAGACCTGTTCTGGTTCATATATCTGAATCTGTCAAAGGTGTTTTTGAAGCAGCACAGTGAGATTGCATAAAAGTCATGTGGCATCTCTTGATGTATTGAAAGGTTATCTCAGCTGGAAAGCTCTTACTTGGTGCATTTCCAATTAATATGCTTCTGTACAAGTGATATAACACTCTGCTAGATGTAATCTAATTTTCTACACACATTGGTATCTTTTCAAGGAAGTTTGAGTTCAACATTAAGAGAGATTGCTGCCTGTCTTTATCATCGCTGCGTTCTGACTAGGCAGACTGAGCACCAGAGACACATTACAACCAAGTGACCATGCCAGAGAAATTGAGCCAATCATAGTTTCAGGCTATATCAGCTGAATCAAGACATCTACAGAAGAGGCACAAAACGTGCTTATCATGTTATCACTTCTTATCAGACTGGGATTTGCTTTGATGCAGCAACTCAGTTCATCACAATAGCCAACGGTGGAGAAAGCTTGGGGAATGTGGGGACAGTCACATTAGCCTAGAAAGGCCTTAAAATGAACCAATGAAACCAGAAAAGAAGAATGACAAATTAAGGGAGTGCAGTATGGAGCACAGTTTGCATGGTCTTCTTTTGGAGAACTGTATTTACTGAGCAATATTGGCTGTTTAATGCACATGGGCAGGGCACATCTCTTATTCTGCGTCTGCACAGCAGCTGGCTAAACAACATCTAAATATCATTGATGATAATTTTATATTAATAACGGCAAGCATAAAAGCAATAGAAGATGAGGTCTTCATGCAAGAAACCTTTTACAATAGCAACTGGCAAAGTTCAAAGCCTGTTGTTCACAAGGATTTAAGCACCATTCAAAAGAATATATGGAAGCTGTATAAGATTGATGTTCACTTGCAATATAACTGCAAAAAAGCTAAAATGTGTACCAAAAGCTTTCAATTTAAAAAGGAATAGGATCCCCCTTTATAGGGGGATAAAATAAAAGGAAATAAATCTTTTTCACTCATTTTGGAAAAAAATAAAGATTACTTTTTTCTAATAAAGGGAAGTTTGGTAGTTCTGGATTGTGAATGTTTACACAGAAAAATTTAAGTCCAGTAAAGAACTTTGATGACCAGACAAATGCCAGATAATTTTTATCACAGAAGTGTAATGGCAGAAAGTATCAAAAATATGGCTATTTTTGATTATTTTCTTGATTTTGTACAACATCATTTGTAGAGAGTGGCTATCAAAGGATGTTTCGGAAGTATCACAAGAACAATATCTAAGCTGATCTGTAGCAGTGAACAAGTGTGGTTACATATTTATTATGTGGTTTTCTAAATGTGGGAAAAGCTTTCATGGGTTTTCAGTAGGTGAAGAATTGTAGTTCCTATGCATAGATTTGTCCAATCCCTTGACAGAGTTTTCCAGCTTCCAAAGTAATGCCTGCCTAAAAATTTATGGTTGGTACCAAAAGGAGGCAAAGACACAACTGAGGGGTTTGAGTCTTTGGTACTAAGGCTAAAAATTCAGAAACTCAACATTTATCATCCCTGTCCTTCCAAAATCTGATGTATCCACACAACAAATTGCATCGTTCTCTGATCTGCTGGTTTAAAGAGAAAAACACCAAATGCAAGATTAGGTGTAAAACACATTCTAAATATAACACTGTGTCTATTGCTTTCCTGTGTAACAGAAGAAATAAAGTAGTGCTTGGGTGATCCTCTGAAGACAGTCTAGGAAGATGCTTTGTAAGAAGAGGAGCTAGATGATGGAATATCAGGCCATTATTTCAGGATGCCATAGGCCTTCTTGGCCCCCTGGGCACACTGCTGGTGTGTGTTCAGCCACTGTTGACCAACACCCCCAGGTCCTTTTCTGTTGGGCATCTTCCCATCCACTCTTCCCCCAGCCTCTAGTGCTGCAGGGGCTTGTTGTGACTCAAGGGTAGGACCCAGCACTTGGCCTTGTTGAACCTCGTACAATTGGCCTGAGCTCATCAATCCAGCCTGTCTAGATCCCTCTGCAGACCTTCTGCCCTCCAGCAGATCAGCATTCCCACCCAACTTGGTGTCATCTGCAAACTGCCTGAGGGTGTCCTCGATAACCTCATCCAGATTGTCAGGGAGTGTATTAAACAGGACCTGCTGTAGTACTGACCCCTGGAGAATACAGGTTGATCACTGCTGAGGAGCAGTGGAAAAACAGACCAGTGCTCCTGTATTAATGGCACTGGTTTCCCCCCAGGGAGGTACATGAGATACTCTGGAATCAAACGCATTGCTTTCCTGCATCATTTAAAAACCCAGCCCAGATGATGTGATAGGCATATAGCAGTGTCCATGTACGTATTCCCTGGCACATGGCAATCTGTCCATCCATAGGAGCTGTAGGGAAAGCCCTGTCTCTGGCTCCATGTTCCCTGCAGAGCAGAGAAGGGTTTGTCTGGTGACACGAGCAGACTTGCCTTGCCCAGGCCATGAGGGCAGAGCTCACGGCAGGGGTCAGCCACCAACATGCAGCATGGCTTCCCTCCCTGCTTGCATGTCTGGATTTCCTTTGAGAGCACGTTACAGGGTGCTGGGAACCCACCTTTGGTCCTGACAGTCGGGACCTCCCCCGTGTAAAACCAACACAACAACAAGGGAAAGGGAGCTTTGACACATGGTGGGTGGCTGCCAAACCTGCCCCAAAGCACAAAGAGGAGGTTTTACACTCATGGGAGCTGCCCTTGGGTCAAGGGATAATCCCCAAACTCACAGAGAAGGATTTTCGATAACTAGAGTTATAATTCCACATATCTGTGCCTTAGTCACCATGAACAGTTCCAACCAATGGCTTTTCCTGGTGTTGGTATAGATGACAACTAGAGGCAATGCACAGACATGATTATGCTGCGTGGGAGGTGCTGGAGAGAACAACTTTTCTCCCAGACTGAGGACTGATATAGTCTCACACTATGTAATGACACACACAGATCATTAACACAGAGTTAACTTGAGCTGGAAAGATATGAAATATTCCTATTTCCTCATTGTGCCCTTGCTTGTGACTTAAAACACTTCAAATAGCTCTTTACTCTGATCATATTTTTCTTATTCTGGGTTTTTCTGCATGTACTTGAGCCCTGGAAATGATGTGTTCAGGTTTTTCAATTTTTTACTAGCTAGTAAGTGTTAGCCCATGGATTTACACTTCAGTTTGAAGTTAGGCTCTTAACTTTAAGATACTGTGGAAATGGGACCTGCTGACATGGTCTAATTGTTCTTCACAGAGCATCAAACTGCTTCTCTGGAACTGAAGGAATGTGACAACCCAAGGAGCTTTGCCTCTGAAATGCATCAGCTTTCGTTCCCTGTTTGCTGTGTCAGATGCTTGATCCATTGAGGGATCATAAAAGAGATAAGTGACTTGCCCATAGCACATTAGAGTCTGAAAGATAACACGTCTTTTATGCAATTAATTTGCTTTCAGACAACTAATAAACACTGGTAAATATTGGTCCAAAGAGAGCAATAAAATAAGCATTGTGATTTGAACTGTAAATTTTTGACCACTGTAAGCCTGCAGGAAGATCACAGACTGAACCGTTCACCAGCTAACATCCCACTAACAATTTAGGAAGTGCCATATGATTCAGTGTGGAACAGTTTCTTGCAACGTATTGATCCTTCATGTCTCTTCTTCTCAAATGCATTTTTGTAACAACTTCAAAAGAAGCTCATCATGTATCATGCAAACAAGGAAATAAGCATGGCCTGTCCAATGCGCTGTTCCTTTTCACTGCAAAACTGCTTTTGACAGTAACACCAGCATCACTCTGGGGTAATGTAGTGAGTGAATTACACCCAGAGGAATAACACACTTCGTTTGAAGACAGCTGTGGTAAGTTGGGTGAGCTCTGCACTTTGTGCATGCCAAGTCTCATGGTAGCACAGCATAGAGCCAACAGTTCTGCGGTTTGCTCCCTCCCTCCTGGACACCCAGCTCCTGGTTGCAAGCAGGGCCTTGACCACTGCAGGAAGCTGGGTCCCATCCTGCAGCTCTGGAAGTGAGTTCCCAAAATTTTCCTGGGTTGTAGCAATACAGAATTAAGCCTTTATAATGCAAGGCAATTGTGCTCATGGGCCTAGGGGTTCAAGGTCTTAACCACACCCTGTCCTCTACCACTGACTTTCTCTGAGCTGTAACACAGCATGGCATCTCTAATGTCTCATGGTGCCCAGCCCATCTTTGGCCTTTTGGCCCACCCAAACTGCCCTAGCTCTCACCTGTCTTCACCATAAGGGCTTTAAACATAAAGCTATTTTCTTGCAATTCAGCAACTGAAATAATTTAGCAGTAAATTCATCAGGTCAGACTTCTGTGCTACAGAGCAGAGCCCAGAGGAGCTCCTACTGAACCCAGCACGCTGCAGGCACCCTCTCTAGCCATGGAGCAGACCATGCAGACGCACACTGTTATCCCAGACCAGGTTGTAGTAGCATAGGAGTGAATACAGTTGCCTCAAAGAAGCACCCAGTCTTCCTCAATTTGCTTTCGTATTAGCCCCAAACCTTGCAGATCCATTCAAGTCAAAAGGACAGCAGTGTTTCAGACTTGAATGGGACATGTAGAGCATATTGTGAGACACTTGGAATATATTTATTTGCCCAGAAGGCAGGATAAAAAGGAGACTTGTTGAAGCTAGCCAGTGTGGCAGCTGCCTTCTTCTCACAACACATGGTTGATACAGTAAAGCTTCTGTTTGAGAGTAAGAGAGATAAAAAATAGGAACAAAGTCTGAAAACATGTAAATTGAGAAGCTTCTCAGGAACCAAGCTGTGTAAACAGAGGATTTTTATTAGCTCTAATTGCAAATACAAGGAATAAATTGTTATTTTGATGGAGGTGTGCGTGCAGATACAACCAGAAAGACCAACTAAGCAGAGAGAAATTCCAGAAGTGTTGGAAAGGCATGAACTAAAAAGAAAAGTGTAGACTGCAGGCCGGATGATGGCGTAACAAACACCAACACAGGTCCTGTTCCCTCAG
Organism: Cephalopterus ornatus; assembly: GCA_013396775.1. Lineage (NCBI taxonomy): Eukaryota > Metazoa > Chordata > Aves > Passeriformes > Cotingidae > Cephalopterus > Cephalopterus ornatus. The sequence continues at coordinate 218,520 of VZRE01006428.1, read as the reverse complement.
GCACACCAGTGTCTGTGTTGGTCACTGGGTTTTGTTTTGTTTTGGCTTGTTGGGGTTTTTTTTAAATTTAAATTAGTCAAGAGAATTGTATTGCAGAATTGCCTGACTCTTTCCTGTCCTGGTGACACCATGAACATGCCCTACTCAGGCCAGAGGTGGCAACCTGTTTCAGGCTGCATTTGACATGTTCCCCTGAGAAGTTGTGGACAAGCAAAATCTGCTAAGAGATGTATCATCAGTGACATCACTTTATTAGGGAACATCAGGTTTTGGAGTTGAGGTACTTTGTTATATTTATCAAATAATACCGAATCACTTATATCCCCATTCATATTGACCTGGATGGGTCCCCGTATCAGTCAGCGCATCACCCTCGCTGCTCCCCCAGTAACGGTGCTCCTGCACTTTTCATTCCCAGGCCTCCAAAAGTACTCAAAAGCTGGAGGTGGCTATGGAGTGCATCAACTTGGCCCCACCAAGCCACTTTTTAGGCTGCTCTGGCCTTTCCCTCAGAGAAATCACAACTGCCTTTCACAGACTTCCCCACCCAGGGCAACATCTCAGAAAGGGGGCTTCCTCTGATACAGACCACCATGGAAAATACAGTCACTATGGTACATAAAAAGAAACATATAAAAAAACACACGGAACTAGGATGGAGGAAAAACTCCTATACATCCCACTTTATTAGGTTAATTTTATTCTTTGCAGAAGAGAAAGTCAGTCAGATGAGCTTGCCTAGCACATGCAGCAAGCAAACAGCCCGCGAGCGGCCTCCAAGGACCTTGTCCTGGTCAGCAGCTTTGCTGCTAGCCTATCCTATGGCAGCTGCACGCTGCTCAAGTGCCTGTGCAGAGTGAGACCTGGAGAGCAAATGGTTTCCCACAATGGTTTTCCCGCTGGCAATGGAGTCTTCACTTAGTGATGCTTGAAGCTACCATCACCTGTAGCTGCGGCCAAAACATGATTTTTGGATGTGTGGAGTTGTTTGGGGGTGTGGTTTGTTGTACTTAATGTTTGTCAGTTTACAGATTTATACTATTCTGGCAGGTTCGCTTGTTTGCAAGGGCATTGAGGCCATTGTCTGTGATCTGTGGGGTGCACTGTAGGTCCTTTCCCCTCCCACACTCCCCACTGTCTCCTCTGAGCACAGCACAGCTGGAGTTATGATCTCACACACCTTGGGGAAGGGCAGGCAAAGGAGTCATGCCAGGAATTGGGTACTGCCATGCTAAGCGTGGCTGTGCCTAAAGGTTAAACATTCCCCTTCCTTTGAGAGGGAAGTCATGTACCACCATCTCACCCCTGAGGCTGAGTTTAGGCCTCTCTGCAGAAGAGAAAGTGACATTTCAGGAGGACAAGCAGGGCACCTGCATAGGAGCCTGACACTGTAGCCCAGGAGTGAAGTAATATCCCTGGGAGAAGTGGAGGGTTTCCAGTATGGTTTGTATCGATCTGTCAATCCTCTGAACATGGTCTGCAGGACTGGGGAACAAGGAAGAGGGACTAGACTTTTAAGTAGTTACTTTAATATACCCTTTGAGTACCCTATCTATGATTAAAAAATGGAGACGATGCAGCATGTTCCCAAGAAGATGTAATTTGTTTCGAGTAGCCCTTGCACAGCTGGAGGCAGGTCTGACAGAAGTCTTGACAAACATTGACAGGATTCCTGTTCCACTTCTGAAGGTGGAACTTGTGCACTTGCACAAAGCCAAGGGAATGAAGCTGAAACTAAGGATAAGAGGCTCTGAGCTGTGCAGTACAGGTCAGGCTGGGTGGTCTGCAACATTTGTCTAGCCTTCAAAACCTGTGAGCATGTTTAAGGAGAAAGGTGGAATTAGGGTTTGTCCAGTTAATCGCACAGAAGCAATGATGATGATAATTGTAATAACACCACAGTCTGCTGTTCAGAGACACCCAGCATTGCTAGTTGTGAGAACCCACCTCGGGAGCCAGTTAATGCTGAACTGACCCACAGCAGACTTACGTGATGGCAGAGAGGCCGCAAATGGCCTCGTGCCCCAGGTTCCTTCATGACGTCTTTCCTTGTATCCACTGGATCAATTTTATCTCAAATGTTTGCTGCCCCTGAGCAGTGAGAAGGAGGCAGGAATGCTAAAGATAACTCTGTAAACAAAGCAGGTATGGAAGGGTCAGAGCCCAGGGGAAGGATCAATATGTTGTCTTAGTTGAGGAGATGAAGGAATAGTATCTGAGGGACAGACATCACCAAAAGAAAAAATGAGGTCGTTTCTTTCTTTAAGAGAAACCACAGATGATTTTTTTTTTCCTGCATGAGACAAAAGTGCAGATTCCTGGGAAAATGTGGAAATAATAACAGTAATGATATTAATAGCAGTAGTGCTATTCCAACTAGTAATAATAATTACAATGGTAATAGTAACTCAGACATGCCCCTACAGAAGACGCGAGCAAGGTGTGGATTCAGCTGCCTGCTGCCTTTGAAGTTGAAGTGCAGTGTGTTTTCAGGGATGTCCCATGCAGACTGCAAGGGCTTGCACAGACATAAATGCTGACTTTCTGCAGTACCCAAACAAGCTCCTCTGTTTTCTGGCATTTGTAACCCCCTCCCCTTTATCCCCCTTTGTTGCTTTTCCTTCCCCTCACAGCTCCCAGCTCCCTGCCCGTTGTGGGTCCCAGGCTCTAAACCCATCCGTGATTAAATGGTCAATGCCAGTATCATGTGAGGTGGGAGAGGCTGCGGGGGCCAGGGAAGGTACACTTGATGCCATCCAGTTTGGGGTGCAGCATTGTCTCTGCAGGGAGAGAAGGGGGCAGAAAGAAGAGTGGAGCAGCAGGGTTGGAGTGTCCTGGTCTCACTGATCAACTCCTGGGACTGGGAAGCAAACAAAACATCCATCTCTTGGGAGAGCAAGAATTTTAGGTTCCCTCTCCGTTAGCTGCGTGCCAAGAGGTTCTGCTCTCTGATGCTCAGAAACATTGTGTCTGCCTGGGCTTCTCTTCCTTGCAGAGGTCTTTGCCTTGCACAGGGTCTGTTTCCCAGGATGGTGTCCTCAGACCAATGGCCTTCCCAAACCTTGTTGAAAACACTCCTAAAGCTTTTCCCTCATGGTCTCTCCTCTTCTTGTAGCCAGTCCCTCCTCTCCCCAGGGCCTCCACTCCTGCCTAGTGCTGCTGCCCCTCCTGAAAGCCCCAGCTCTGATGGCAAAGAGAGCATGAGTGCCATGGAACATCGACAAACAGCCACTTTCCAGGTTGTTTAGCCAGCGCGAATCCATACTGAAATAATTGCTTTAATACCAAGAGGGTCTATGTTTTGTGTTTTGCATTTAAGAACTTGATGAAATATCAAGGCAACAAGTGGCTGATTGCGTTTCGTCTGGGCATGGACTCTCACCTATGAAGTCATCACCACTGTCCGTCCAGATTTCCAGCTGTTTTTTCTGCCCGCTCCCACCCCTGCCACACCATGTGACAACAAATCAGATTTTCCATCAAGGGTTTCTCCTGCCAGTCTGTTGGGTCCTCCTTCCCCTGCCCCATGTGATTAACTGACAAGACACCAGCACATGTAGCAGCAGACACCACATCTGCTGACACAAGTGCTTTGTTTTTGCATCCTCAGCTCTGTAGTACAGTACTGATTAAACAGGTTGGGTACAAAACAGGGTTAAGGTTTCTTTCAGATATCAAGATGCTGTTTTCCCCTCCAACATTAAACCCTGTGGGACGGGGCTCACTAATGCAATTCTGTGAGGTACACAGTCATGGGTGGTGGGAGAAGGGCCTGTCTTGCTCTCCAGGTGCTGGAGGAGTACTCAAAAGGCTGTGTTCATCAGCTCTCCAGAACTGGCTTGCGCAGTCACCCTGATGTGCTTCTTGCCAGCCTGCCTCTCTGTTATGCTTCCTCTCCAGGCTCTGGTTCCCCAAAATGGGAAAGTTTTTCCTCAAATGCATGTCTTGCTTACTGGAATTGGAAGCCCACTATCTTGGGCACTGCCTGCTCTGGACTCCCAGCTGGCTGGAAAGCCCTGACACTGTATCAGCATCCTGCTCACCAAACTGTGTGCATAGGTTAATGCATGTGTTGGTGCCTATGCTTCAGTGAGTGTCTGGTCAGGACCACCTCTTCTCCCACATCCATTCCTTTTCCTCACCCCATCTCCATCAAATATGGGAGGAGGGAGTGGGCAGAGAGCACCTGAGCCCTGGGACAACATCTCTGCATTGTGGCTCACAGTATGGCAAGGTTGTGTACCCCGACTAGAGGATGAAACCCTACTGGGGGCACTGTCAGAGGCCACGTTGTTACTGCTTGCCTAATCCTTAGCTCCCAGCTTGTGGGGGTGCTTTGGGCCTCATCAAGGAAAAAAAGCACACATCTGGAATCTGTGCATCACCCTCATACAGCCAGAGAGCAAAAGACTTTATTCAGGGAGAAGGCACATTCAAACATCTGACATTGCCTCTCCAGGGAAGAATTAGGAAACACAGGAATATTTTAAATTAGGCACTTGTTTCATCTGTTAAAAATTGTGGGTCTTCCTCTGGTGGAAAAGGACCTCATGCAGAGGATTAAAAGCAGTCCTACTGCTTTTAAAATCATCTGGAGGCAAATAAACCTCTACTTCAGTAAAGATTGAAGGTTGCCAGTGCAGAAACCAAGAGACCACAGATGGCAAAGAACTGCAAGGAAACCCAACCCCGAGATGTTGGGCTGTTTGCTTCCACAACGGCAGCAGCCGTGCTGCTCAGAGAGCATCCAGGTGATTCCAGCCCTGGGAAAATGGGGACGTTATAAGCTTCTGTGTAAAAGTAGCGTCTATCTTTGCTTCCCTTTTAACAAGATTAGTCTTGCTTTTCTCTCCCTCTTTCTTTTGCTGTCTGCTGGCCACCTCCGTGCTCTCCCACTAATGTGATTAGCGGTGCATGGGGACCATACTGGCAGCAACTGTCACAAAGATCTCTGCTTACTTGAGTGCACCTCTTTCCTCAATGAAACATCTTGTGTTTATGGTCACAGGGGGTATTGTTAACTCCTGGATTCGAATAGAAAGGGATATTTACGACCCTCCCATAAAAGTTGATTCAGGGAGACATTTAGGAAAGAAAGGGACAGAAGACAGATGTGTTTCCTACCACAGATGCTGAGGAGGTTCAATTGTTCTGCATATGTAATGACTTTTTATGGTTCCTTACAAACGCTTTCCACACTGCTAGAAAGGTGCCAAAGTCAAATACGCATAGTTACTTATAGAAGATAATTTAGTGGCCGTACAGGACACTACAACTTTATATCTTGTTAAATATGCTGGAGATGGACATCACTACATATGCAACATGAATGGGAATCTCTGCCTGCACCGAGTCATGGCTGCCTTGCTGCCTTCCCCACTGCAGCTCTACTTTCATTTAACATTTCCTGAGGCTTTCAGAGCATGTTTACTGTCATGCCCATATGCTTAACACTTAAAGCACCTATCGATTTTTTTTTCTAGCGAGGCACATTACTGGCATTATGTCGACAGCTGCAGTTTGTGTCTTCCCAAAACAGCAGAAACAGAAGCTTAACTCTTTCTAAATGTGCAAACAAATAAGTATCTGTAGGTGACAGGACCGGAAAGGTTGCTGGATTATAGGTCTGAAGAGAATAGATGACCAGTGACTAAAGCATAATTACAGGCAAGAGAGGAGAAGGAAGATGGCAAATTGCTATGTTATCCTAACAGCAACCAGAGGATACTTGGTTATATGATGCTTCTGCCTGGGGCAGGCTGGTTTTACTCTCTGGTGTGAGCTCCTGTGGGGTGACAAGAGGTTTAAGGTGAATGTACAGGAGGAAATACGCATCTCAGGTGGTGAAATGAGCTTCTGACTACTCACAGCAGTGATCTGGCTGAAGCCATCATCTTTTGTTCCTCTGTGCTCCTGTGACAGAAACAAAGACATTTCCCAAGAAGTCTTGGGCCAAAAATGTTGTCCATAAAGCAGCTGTGCAGTGAGATGCTTACAGAGAAATGCAGCTCATCCCAGGTGCATCAGCAATCCTCCCACTGTCATCCAATGGATCAAGACTGAGGACAAAGTCCTCCACACACAGAAGAAATGGGAAAGATTGGCAGGCATGAGATCATCAAGGAACTTTTGCACCTCCTTTTGTGCTCAAACACAAATATTTCCAGTTGGCCTGGGGGTTTGCAGCATAACTGCAAGGTTTCATTGGGACTGGCTCACACTTCTACCAAGTTATCTATGACCTTAAATCCCAGGCAGGATAGGTTCAAGTTAGGATTGGATGAATATTTTTCAAATGTCCCGCTTGTTATAATTAAGAGCTGAACTGCCATTATTTGGGCAGTGTCATCAGGGTGACTGTACTTGTCAGACTGATTTCCTGCAGTGTGCAATTCTGCACGGGAACATTACAAAAAGGGTTGTGACCAGGTTCCCTGCACAGACAAGTAATTTCAAATTATTTTATATCAATGGATACATTTTTGTCTAACAGTTGGGGATACCAATATCACTCCTGCATTCTCATGTCATGAGTGGCCATTCATTACCCTGGGAAAATATAATGTTCCCAGGTGGAGAAGTTTTCTTTCTCAGGTAAATAATTAATAACGAAACTACAAGCTGCTGCTTGTCTCATATTCTCATACAACAAATGGTACTTTCTTTGCCTGAGAACAAGCAAGGTAAAAACCTCACAGGATAGATGGCATGTCTGTAAAAGCCAAACCTCACTTGATAGAAAAGTATGAGCTAAAATGACTGGGGAACAGCCAACTTTACTACAAGCTGTAGTGAAGAAAATGTTATGACTCACAGAAATCCCTGTGCAGGGGAAGGTAAGCTCAGCCACAGCAATCTCCTCTCTCAGGAGATTAGGCTTCCATGCTGTCCTGGGATTTACCATCTGAGTAGTGAGGGCAAGAACAGTTTGCAATCCCCCAGCCACATGTAGCTGAAGTGAAGACGCCAGTGGACCTGGAAGGAGGTGAAGGCCCACTGCAGTGAGCATCAGACTTCCTCCTGCCAGCAACACAGCACTGCTGCTTAATGTAAGCTTTGTTAATGTTCAACTGCCTTGGGAGAAAATGAGGTCTCACACACGTATCTGGTTTCCGAGGTTCTTGCATTATTTCTCAAACGGTAGGGTCTTTCCTCATCCTCAAAAATGCTTCATTTTCATTACCAAACCATTCTCACCACATGCTTTGAAGGCCAGATCCTGCCCTTAGATCCGATACCAACTTAATTGACTTTTTAGGAACAAATCTATTTATTTGTGAATGTATTTCTGTATTTCCTTCCTTTTGATGTGAGCAGGAGTGCTACACTATAAAGTACCATCTGATAAGGAAGGAAAAGCCCTGGCCATCAGCCCAGGAAACCTGACACTAGTGATATCAGTGACAGCAGATTTTCATGCATCTGACGGTTGTATCTCTGCAAGGAGGATACCACGAAGGGCAGTGCCGGGCAGAAATAACCAAGCTGGTCTGAAGCATGTCAGCTCAAGCACTGAAAGCCATTAAGACCATGGTGTTTCGTTTGGACCATGGACCCCTTCCCACCAGCCACTCAAAGTCACTGGTGCCCTGCCCAGACAGTGGGCAAGAGCCCTGACAATGCTGGCTGTAAGAGCAAGCTAGCAGTTGTTACCTTGCCCAGATCATCCTCGTTTTAATTCGTGTAGGTTTTTGAATCCCAGCTCTCTGCTGCTCCAGTCATTTCCTTCACTGTGTCTGAGCCCACGACGAGGCCTTGCACCTCAGGGGAGGGGCACAATCTGACCATAAAGGGGGAATGCTGTGAGTGGTGAGGAAATGAAGCCAGGAACACTGAGAGTTCTTGGCCATAAAAAGCATCCCGCAGGCTGTGTCTTGCTGGGCATTGTTAGTTCCCAAAGTTTTTCTCCTAGTTGTTGTCATAAAACTTCAGTGAAACCACCTACGAGCTTCAGAAGTTGCATGGGGGAGGGGGTATATGTACAGAGCCCATTGTTAGAGCCTATAGAGCCTCTTCTGCTTAAACTAGCTTGCACTGCTATGGCTTTGCTGGGCTCAGTGGGATGGTCAACAAGTCAGATCCGAGGAATTAATAATCATCATTTTCTTCCTTGAAAACAGATGATGCTGCTAAGAGAATTTTTGAAAAAGGTAGTCTATGTTGGGCTCCAAAGCCTTGCTCTTTCATCCCTCTCATCAGGGACCAGGCATCTATTTAGGAGGACTCTTTCAAGTGGGAGGCAGAGCTGCAAGCTGCTGGCCAACCAGTGGACTGAAATACAGAAAACAAACAGATGAACACAACCAACATGAACTTTGACAAGGGCTACTGCAGTCGCAACACATCACTGTGCAGGCATACTTGACAGGGTGCTTTTGGAGTATGGCAAATATGTAAATGTGCCTCTGAATGAATGCTTAATGGCCTCCCTGCTTATCATCAGCTAATTGATGCAATCTATCCTTCTGCCTGCAAACCATCCCCAACCTGATTGCAGCTCCTCATTCCTGTCCCAGTGCCATCCCTCCTGGGCAGCATGCAACTTAGCAGGTGTTTGACACCTGACAACACTGAACCTGCAGAGAGCATTGGTCTGTTTTGATGGACACCCAAGTGCCACAGATATGTGGGGTTTCAGATCACAGAATCATAGAATCTTAGAATGGCCTGGGTTGGAAGGGACCTTAAAGATCATCTAATTCCAATACTCCCTGCCATAGGCAGGGATACTTTCCACTAGATTAGGTTGCTCAAAGTCCCATACAACCTGATCTTGAACACTTCCAGGGATGGCACAAGCAAAGGCATTAGGCAGGACTGAGGGGCAGCATGGTCAACAGGAGAGATGCAAGAGAGAAAGAATGTGGTCCAGATACACTAATTACAATTAAAAGGTATAAAGAGAGCTAGTTCTCTTAACGATGAGAGAAGACTTCTCCTAAGAGCCTGAGCTGAATGACACAGCCCTGCACTCTCCCAAAATCTGTTACAGCAGGAAAAAGCAGCATCCTCTGCAGCAGACAGTGTATTTAAGAGAGCTGGCACAACAGCCATCAGAGGGATGGCAGCTGCTCCCCGTGGGACAGAGCAACAGCTTGCAGGTGGGCAGAGAAGATGGAGCAGAAGTAGAGAGCCAGAGAGCCCAATGAGTAAATCTGGTTGATGACTTGTCATCCAAGTTGCTTGTAGTCACAGACTTATTAATAGATACGAGGTAGAATTGTGAAAAACATTTGGTTTTGCTGGCTTGATGCAGATTTGAAGAAGTACTTCATTTTTCTCTCTTTACTGTGATGGAGAGATGAAGACTTTTCAAATTAAAAAGAAAACTGTTTTGTTCGGAGTTGTTTGAAGAAAGCACAGTGCATGTTTGCTCAGCTTTCAGCAGTTGGAGGGTATGATGGACTACATCTTCACAGAGAGCTTTCTGTTTCAATATATTCAGAATAAGTTCTTTAAATTAAAGGTTGACCCTGGTTATGTGTCACAGCCAGCACTGTGAGCCAGCCACAGGCTTTGGACCCAGTTCTAAAGTGATTAAAGTGACTTGAGTGAACTAACTTGTCACTCCTAGGGTTACAATCGATTAACCGTGACGAGAGTAATACCTTCAGATGAGAGGGTAAGGGAGAACCATGCGCTGCTAAGGCACTTGCACTATGTTTGTAACAGCCTAGTGAAAGACTGGAATCCCTACCGTACCAAGGGCTGGATGAGCGTGTTAAACAGCCTCTTGTCCCAGATTTTAGTATGTAAATCTATGAATAGGCACAAAATGTGGGTGAATTTTTCACCCATAAATGACCAAAGGGACCTGAGAGAATCTGGGAAGAGAAACACATAACAAAATGAATAAAGCTATGTGTGATAGAGGTCGATGATAATCAGACAACAATTGTAGGGAATTCTTGGTTTAAATTACAAACCTACACAAAAGCATTTTTGTTTCTTTCATAACTGCATTATCCTTGTACTCCTTCCATGCGCTTCTCTGTGGTAGCTCATTACATCTGCTCGTGTCACCTTAGCTTTATTAGGGATATGTGAAACAATCAGGATGCTAATGCTGAGTTCCTGGATGGGGCTGCAAGTATGAACAAATCATCAAGTAGAAAATGCCCAAAGAACTACATCATCTGATAGAAAGAAACCATTCTGTGGGAACAACAAAAGAAAAATTTTGGCCTCTATTTTCAAAAGAGAATCAGAGGCTAATCCAAACATGTAGATTGACCCCAAATAGATTGCTTTGCTTTGGGATGTTTTATGGTTCAGATAGTGCTGAGTTTGTTTCCATTCTGAGTCAAACCAAACTTTGTAGCTGGAACTTCCTGACAAAAGTGGAGTTCAAGTCCTTTCCCCTCCGAGCACAGCTTGGTAAGCTTTAGTCTGTCTCTACTTGCTCTGAACTAGGGTGCTGCTGGCAGCAGTCAGCTGGTTCAGCACAGATCTGGTGTGGTGGTCCCAAGCCCCATATCCTCAGACAGCTTCATGCCTCTCCTCCCATAGGAACCTCCATACTCATGCTATGAAAGTAGCACTCTGAAGGGCTACTGTGCACCCCACACCCATTTCAGGTTCTTGGAAGTGGTTTCTGCTCCTGGTACAAGGTGACAATCCTGTCTTTTGACCACAGGGTAAACTCATGGCATAAGAAGATGACCTAGGTTTGAGGGGTCTGTGGTTGGGACACAACTACTTTGCGCTGGGGTCCGTCCCTAAGGCACCCAAATGATCCCTGTCTCCTCTCAGCTTGCAGTACAGATATGATCTCTCTCTACCCTGGGGTAAATGGCCTCACCTCTGGGCCTCCAGCAAGAGAATTCCTTCCTTCCCAGAAGTGCTAGGAGACCTGGACAGTGCTTGGTAAGGCTTACATAAAAGCTACGGCAGCTACCTTATCTCCCACTTTATAAACTAAGAACTGTATGGAAATTACCCAAGGAACAACATCTGCTAAGTAACCTCATTATCCCTTTCTTTGGGGAGTTTACTGTAAATAGGAAGGCTTTGGATCTTAATTTGCTGGGAAGTGCAGTAATTTAATTAGCTGGACTGATAACAAGCTGAGTTGTGTGAATTCTTCGGAGGAGAGGAGGAACGTGTTAGACAAAGAGAAGGAAGAAAAAAGTAATGCTTCCTTTGCCAAGAAATTCAATGTTTTCAATACATAGTGATATAAAATTATGGAATAGTTTTGTTTTGGTCAGAGGGAATGCCATACACAAGTATTTTCTTATTTAAAAAGGACACAATTTCTACAATTTCTAGAATCCTTTAATTATTTTTGAAAAATAAAATTAATGCGTATTTTGAAACAAAGTACTTTGATTTTTTTTTTTAATTTTTTTTTTTCATAAGAAGCATCTCCCCTGTTCTGAATTTTAACTTGTTTGGCTAAAGCAGTTCAAAAAAAGCTTGGAGAAACCATCTCCCAACAGACACAAGAGCCCCACCTGCCCACTGTCCAGCCAGCGCCAAGCTCTGCCTGTGCCTGACCCCCTGCACTGTCTGCGAGGCACCACAAGCTCTTCCCAAACCTAAACCTTGTCAGTGACCCAAGCAGCCTGTTTGCTTGGCGCTGCTATCCCTGCTCCCAAAAGCTTTGCTGAGGACCATGCAAAGCTCCAGCGGTGTGAACTTCTTGAGGCTCAGCCATGCACATCCCTGGGAGAGGCGCTGCCTGTGCCAGTCTTGGTGGCCAGCACAGGCTTTTGGGGTCTTGTGAAAGGGACTTTCACAGTACAGAATGAAGGACGCGTTTCTCTTGTCACTAGATGGCCCTATCTGCTTTCACTAAACGCACACGGTTTTCTTTTTACAGCCCCAAGTCAGCAACACCCTTACAGCTATGCACTTGCAGGCTCACCAGCCACAGCTGGGAACGGAAATCTCTGAGAGGTGGAAAAATTCACCTGGGTTTTGATGATGATTTTCATTATGTTCTTAATAATTTCCCTGAATATAATGGACACAGTTGCAAGAAACCTCATGCTTGAGATTTGTATGAAATGGTACCCTTGGGGAGAAGTTGGGGGTTTTCAGTCACATCTCAGACTCCTCCAGCAGCTATTGCACTTCAACTTCTGTGCAGATTTAAACCAAAAAGGGGGGAATTTGGGAGACTGCTGGCAATTTAACTCAGGTGCATGCTGGCGGAGAGACAGGAACTTCCCTTTTTAGGTCCTTCGTTAGGTGGGAGACAGAGGGGCTGTCTCTCAGCACACTCCTGAGATGACACAAAGTGGTGGGAATGATGCTTTGCAGGTTCCTTGTGCACTACCAGCCACCTTCAGAGTCACCTGGCCCCTGCCCAAGGGATTCTGCACCCATGCCAGCAGCTGCCATCATGTCCTGTGCTCAACCCATGACAGCTGCTTCTGTGCGGCATCCTCTTGAGGGCTGCAGCTTCAGGGCACAAATTTACCTTCTGAAGATGCTCTTCTTCAGGAACAGGGAGTTCACTGCCACAGCCCATGCACAGCAGTCTGGGGAAAGGTCTGGGGCAACGGGGGCAGTGGATTGCAGGGAAGCCATCCCATCAGTGGTGGTGGGACACTGTCCTGGGATTTTGTCTTTCATGAGCTGGAGCAGGCAGGCAGCCCTGCCTGCTGGAGCCTGTTGGTCTTTAGAGGAGAGGACACTGAATGCTGGCTGTGTAGCAGGCAGAGGACTGAAGCCCTGTGGATGTCTGCTGCCGCAAACCCTTACACTGAAAGCCACATTTTCATGTTTTGGATGTCTCTGAGTAACTAAAAACCTACTGCAGGTCTGACTGTGGACAACTAAGCAGATCAGGTTGTTGCTTTCCCCAGGAAAAAAACTGTACTGTTGAAAAAAAAAAATCAATATATTCAGGGCCTTCACTGGTTGTACTGGCTTAAGGCTGAGTATTTTATCGACTGTCAGATCTCTCAAGCATATTCAAGGGACGTTTGAAGTAAAATTCCTGCCTGGAAAAAGTTACTATCTGATGATATAATCCAAAGCCAAGAAAGACTGGGAGCATTTCTCTACTGATTTCAAAAGAATTTGGGTCAGGCCCTGAGGAACTAGTCTGGCATCTCTTCCTCACATTGGCAGCTGCTGTGCTTTGAGAATACAACCCTTGTAATAACAACTACTTGCAGGGGTCTTTGAAAGATCACAGCTTCAGCTGCACAAATGATACAAGGCACTGGTGACCAGGGTGGGAAAAGAAGCAAATTTGCTTATTTAGATAATTAACAGGCATTTGAGACAAGTGTTGCTATCTAACACATTACAGACAGACTAATAATTCTGTCTGATGAAGCATCAATTATTACAATAACGTTATGGTCCACTAAAACAACCATCCCTCCTAGCCACTGCTGCCAGGAGAGGATGGGTAGGACTGTGTTTCTCCTTCTGAGTGAACAGACTACGAGCCAGAGAAGCATCCTATAGGGCCTGGCTGAGAAAGGAAGGACTCACAGAGCTATTGTGTGGCAGCTTCTGTTGCAACTGACCTTCAGAGGATGCTTTGCTTTTATGGCCTCAGATAGCTGCAGGCATAATTTCGCATCTGCAGTTCTGGTCAGATGAACAACTGCAGTCCTTATTGACCCTTGTCATATGATGCCTCAAGAGGCCAGTGCTGCAAGCACACACAGTTGTGACTTATTAGGAAAGGCACCATTTTCAGGGCAGACATTATGCTGGGTGTTATGTCCCTTCTGAAAATTGGCTGTGCCATGAGCCAGGGACAAGGGATAACCCCATCAATGACTGAATCACAAAATGGATAAGGTTGGAAGAGGCCATCTGGTCCAATCTCCCTGCTTAGGCAGGGCAATCCTAGAGCACATGGCACAGAATTGCATCCAGACAGCTCCTGAATATCCGCAGAGAGGGAGACTCCACAACCTCTCTGGGCAATCTGTTCTAGTGCTCGGTCACCTGCACGGTAAAGAAGTTTTTCCTCATATTCAGGTGATACTTCCTCTGCATCAGTTTCTGCCCATTGCCTCTTATCCTATTGCTTGGCACAATGTCCTTCCAACAGGCAGCTCCTTCCCAGAGCTGGGGGACTGAGGAGTAATTCTGCTCACTTCAGGGGACTACAACGGTGAAATAGGGAACTGGGACCATTTTGTTTTAACCTGGTCCTGTCTGATCCTGTCTAATGGCTGTGTGAGCTGCATGCACAGGTAAGTAAATCCTTCAGGTTGAATGTAGTGAGACAAGGGCAGGAATGGGGTGGAAAGAGGTGTTTTCCAGAAGAGGGCTCCTCCGTTACCCCATAGCCCACAGAGGGGCTGTGCCCAAGTCCTCCCTTCCCCCATTCCCTCCGGAAAGAGCTCATGGTGAGCCAGCTAACGAAGTCAGAGTTTTCCCTTCTTTTCATGCAAGCCATGGAAGATAGGCAGAGATCCAAGACCCAGGCAGCAACACAAATTGACTGGTCTCAAACTCTCTAAGAAACACCTGAGACTTGGCTCTAATTTGGTCTGTATAACCATAGAACAAACAGAAGATTTATTCAGACTAAGCAGATTAGGATAATCGATGGGAGAATTGATGGGAAGCAGAGGGCTCTGGCTGCTGCTACCCATGGATCTGCTGTGCAACTTCACCATTTTTGACATCCCCTGCCTCCCACCGACAGGAGGGAAAATCAGGTAATGCAGATTTCCTATTTCTTCACTTCAGGGATCAGTCTATTGAGAAATTCATTAAAATCCAGTGTGATCGAGATAGAAAACATCACCTGACAAGAAAATGCTCTTATGGAAAACAAGTTTTTGATAGCTTTACATGCTTCTTGAATGCAGGGAAAGCCAGTCAATAACATTCCTTGTGGCCTAAAAGCAGAAACATCTGTCGGAGGCAGCTTGCTGGGCTGAATATAGCAGCAGGAAAGCCCAACTGATTAACTCCATCCCCTTCCTAACATGTTTTTGTGGTTCCCAGAAATCCCTAGAAAGGGCTCCTGAGGACACTGGCACCATTACAAGCTAGCTATAATTCAGTAAACAGAGAGATGAAGAAAGCATTACCCTGACTGCAGTTCATCTCCAGCATGCAGGTTGCATAATTCACATGTACTTCATCTACCCTCCCTTAGCTGTGGGACAAGATTGTGATTTAGGAAAAAAGGAAGAGCCCAAACTTGGATGAAGGAAGCAATAAAGCCATTGTGAGGAGGGAAAGAGGGTGAAGTTGATACAACCTTGCCAGTAAACTGGAGCAGGGGGAAATGGCAGAGGAGATCAGAGCAGTACCACCAAAGATGCAGGAAATACTTCCAGTTTGGCTGGGCTGATCCTTCTTGATGCAAACAACCACGAGGGCCTTTCTCCCAAACCCTGCTCTTCTCATCCACATTCATGGGTTCACCTGTATAAAAAGTGCTAAAAGTACTTTTTTGCTACATTTCACTGCCAGCCTACCTTACATGTGACAGTTTACCATGCTTAACTGAGGGACTTCTCCACAAACTGCAGGAAGTTTCCTGACAACTACCGCAAACTCCATTGAGCTTCTCAACACAATTTCACAGAAATTTCAGAATATTCTGAGTTGGAAGGGACCCTACAAGGATCTCCAAGTCCAATTCTTAAGTTGAGAAAGGGCCATATAGGGATCAAACTCACAACCTCGGTGTTATTAGTACCATGCTCTAACCAACTGAGCTATTCTTAGTGTCATTTCTCCACTTACTCTGGAAAGCAGAAAGCCTTTTTGTTTTCTTAGACATGTGTCTAGTCTTGTTGCAGGATTGTTGAACCACCATTGCAGTCAGGCTCCCAAAACTTGTAGAGACTGTCTCAAAATACATAAATAGCAGTTGGTGTCATTCTTAAGTCACAGTGTCTCTGCATCCCACCTCCACTGGACCAGGCCAGGAGAACTTAGACATGGTGCCTCACGCAGACAATATCCAACTTGCAACAGGTCTATAGGAAAAAGTAATCTTCCAGTTTCCAAATATTCTCATACATGGGAATAATTTCTGCAATCACACAGCTACTATGGAGGCACATTTGAACATATTTATCTGCATTTTATTACACATTCAAATAATTCTTGTGTAATGTTCATAATGAGAAGATCTTTGGACTTCAACTGTGTTGCACAGAGAGAAAATACACTACTCCTGTTTGGAGATGAAGTAAATACCACTACTTACAGAAAAACACTGGGATGGGAAAATGAAACAGCCTGTGGTAGAAAAAGATACGTGGCCCATTCACTCAGTAGTTGTTCAGAGGAATATGAGTATTCACAGCACCATGTGAAGCCTTTCCTTGATTGATACTTAATTCTGAGTAGATCCTGCTAGCTTAAATAAATCATTTTAATCAGAGTCTGAGGGATTTACTACCCTGTGGGGATTTCATGTGCGTGTGAGGGAGTTCTGTGTTGGTTTTTTCTTGAGCCAATGAACTGCCTCATCTTCCTGGCTTTTTACTCCCTTTCAGTTTACACATTACTAACATTTATCAGTTGAAGTGTAGACCTTGTGTTGGAAATGTACATCTTCAGACTTAATTTTTCTCCATTGCATATGTCTACCTGTTTGAAGGTTTACCTTCCACCTCCCACAGAGGAAAACAATAACATGAACTCTGAAAGTTAATCCACTCTCTTTCCAGCTCTACTAGAGGACTCCTCAAAATCCTCCCTCTGTAGTCAATTCAGGAGACATCTAAAGCACAACGCAAGAGAATTCCTTTGGCCTTGAGTCATGCTCTATTTATATATTTCCAAAATTGGACTAAAATTCTCAGAGAACTCTGCTGAAATTTTTAAATGGCATGGCATAGAGCAAAACCCAATGTGATGTATATTTGTTCTCTGGGTAGCCAGTAGTATTGTTTTCCAAAGTTTTCTCCCCTGCATGCTATTTCCTCAATTGTTTTAGAGAGGTCTGAGGCAATATCATGTTGTCACAGGCAAGGTCTCAAAAAGGAGTATTTGTAACTTCTTTTTGAATTTCAGGTTTGTTTTTTATTGCAGTTCCAAGACAAAAAAACCCCAAACAAACAAACAAAAAAAAACCCCACAACCCCCAAAAAACACAGAAGCTTTTTCTTCTAAGTGTTTTGGTTAACATTTATTAAAAGCTGAGATCTTTTTTAGACTGACTTCCCTGCCAAAAAGAAGGTGATTTCTTGCCCTTTTGGTGAGAGTTTGACTGATTCAGCTCTCCCCTTAATCCTGCTACAGATGAGTGAGATAAAACACATTGCCCAGGGCCATGGGGATCTGCTTCTGGCAGGCATGAACTCCTCGCTCTGACCAGCAGTTTCCCTCTCCAGAGTGTGCTCTGCACAGCCATTAGGTACCCTGTCCTTTGGCACTTATGCCACCTCACTTCATGTGTCTCTTCTCCGGCCCAGCCTCCACATACTTGATTACTGATTCTTATTCCCCCTGTCTTTTCTCCCCCATTTTCCTAGCCTGCTCCAAGCACCACTATCTGCTCAGGTTTTACAGCTTAGGGGACACAAACAGGGAATAAGGATTGGGAGTTTTCCTCTACAGGATGGTTCTCTTCTCACAATCATGTTCTTACCCTGTCCCTCACACTCACTCTGTGGGGAGAATTGCAGCAGATGCAGAATGTCACCTAAAATAAAGCTTGGGTTACAAATCAAGTAGTGCAAAACAAAGCAGATAATGTGATCATAGACTCGTTTAGGTTGGAAAGACCTCTAAGATCATTGAGTCCAACCATCAACCCAGCACTGCTGAGCCCACCATTAAACCACGTCCCCAAGTGCCACATCTACATGTCTTTTAAATACCTCCAGGGATGATGACTCCACCACTTCCCGGGGCAGCCTGTTCCAATGCCTGATCACCCTTTCCCGAAGAATTTTTTCATAATATCCAATCTAAAAATCCCACAGCACAACTTCAGGCCATTTCCTCTGGTCCTGTCACTTGTTACCTGGGAGAAGAGATCGACTCCCCATCTCACTACAACCTCCTTTGAGGTAGTTGTAGAGAGTGATAAGGTCCTCCCTGAACCTCCTTTTCTTCAGGCTAAACAACCTGTTTCCTCAGCTGCAAGTCAGATACCAGGGAGGTGCTACACAAGGTATCACAGCCCCTCAGCTCAACTCAGACCCATGTCTTCTTCCTCTAGCTGTGATCTCAGGTGGCTTGGGGACACAGCAGGACCACAGGTCACAAGCCATCTGCCATAGGATCCCCAACAGCAGGGACACCTCAACCCAGACTGCAAATGCCCGAGTTTTGGGGCAGGTGGTAGGCAGCATGCATCAGAGGCTGATGTCAGTCCATGAGATTCCCCTGGTCTGGACCAGAGGCTGACCAGCATCATGCAGACCCATCTTCAGGCAAGGCAGGGAGCCAAACCAAACCTGCTGGGTGAGCCCTTGTCCCAGGACATCACCCGGCACCTTCAAGAGTGATGAAGTGCATCTCAGGGAGGCAGCAGAGCTCCTATGTCCCTAAAACAGCAGGAGACTTGTTGGATGTGGAACAACACAGAATTAGGTTTGTGGATCTCTGCATAATGTGTCCAGAGAAGGGCAATGAGGCTGGTGAAGGGGCTGGAGCACAAGTCCTTTGAGGAGCGGATGAGGGAGTTGGGGTTATTTACCCTGGAAGAGGATCAGGGATGATCTTATCACTCTCTACAACTCCCTGAGAGGAGGTTGTATACAGGTGGGTGTCAGCCTCTTCTCCCAGGTAACTAGTGATAGGACAAGAGGACATAGTCTCAAGCTGTGCCAGGGGACGTTTAGGTTGGACATCAGGAAGGAATTCTTCAGAGAAAGGGTGATTAGATATTGGAATGGGCTGCCCAGGGAGGTGGTGGAGTCACCGTCCCTGGAGGTGTTTAAGGAAAGAAGGGACGTGCCACTCAGTGCCACGGTCTAGTTGCCATGGTGGTGTTCGGTCACAGGTTGGACTCAATGATCCCGGAGGTCTTTTCCAACCCAAGGGACTCCGTGTTTCTGTGACTCCACAGCCGCGTGAGGGCTCCGTGTGCCCCTCAGCTTCCGCCTCTCCTGCGCGCCCTCAGACC